>JAODAL010009179.1:0-112608 GCA_025379985.1 Phyllomedusa bahiana
AACATTTTTAGTTTTTAATTCTTTTAAAAACGTTACCTCTTTTGTATTTTTGGAGTTACACTGCGTTTCAGTAGCTGGCACATCCTGTACAACAGAATGGAAGTATGTGGCCACATGCTAAGTAATGAGTTTTTACATGTGCAAACAAGGTGTGAAGCTCCAGTTCTAGTTTACAATTAGCTCTTGGACCATAGATGCAGCTCATGTGGCTGCTCTGGAGCAGTTGGGTAGAGAGGACTGAGTCAAGGCTTGCCACCTCCCTTTTCTTTTGGGAATTGAGATTCCTTTCTCCATTGACACTGTATTGTTAGAAAACCATGAAAGGGTTATGAACAAGGCATGGGAAAGGCAAACATGCACCAGACCCTTCTGCCCTGGCTGGCATTGCCCAGCATCATAAGGAATTTTGACCATTTTGAAGACCCTTTCCTCTAAATACACTGCTGTCATTTAACTTTCAAACCTTGCATATTTAAAAAAAAAAAGCTAACAGGGAAGAATGCTCAAAATAACAACTCAGCTACATGTCACTGCTCATGTAAATTGAGATACTGGATAAGAACAGAGTGAACGTATGTATTATCAATGAGACCATAGATATTATAGACTACAGGTAACTACAATGCCATAGTACGTGTAGTCCTAGTATCTATTTTTTTTTTTTTATTTTTTATCTCATTTCACAATAATGGATAACTAAAAGGGAATGTGTCACCAAAAATGACTCCTTGTTTAAGTGCCATTTTTATGTTAAACACATTTTTTAGGAATTTTTGTTTGTTTTTTTAATTGTTCATATCACTTTCAATTTTTTATAATCTTAAATCTAAAGTTTTCCACTTTGGCCACTAGGCCTTGTTTGGGCACTGCTTTAACAAGCAAGTCAGAGAGATACTTTACAGCAGCTTCATGCACCTAGGAACCTTGAGACTGGCCTCGTCCCATTGACTTTTATAGGAGAGTTTTCTAGTCATGTCCTGTGACCTGGGAAGAAATCACTGTGCAGGGTGGAGAAGAGGGGGAGCTGTGACTATCTCCTCTTGTGACTGGTGGATCCTGTGTTATCTATACACATTTGTGTCACCTTTCATTCTAAACCTATTTATACTGATAATGAGCAGACAACTGAAACTCTCTCTCTACAGAACAGGAAGTGTCAGACTGTTATAAGGCTTAGTGTCCAAAGTGAAAACTGCAGTACTTATTGAAAGTGATATGAAAAATTTAAAAAAAGTAATCAAAAATTCTTAAAAAATGTGTTTAACATAAAAAGATGAGTTCAACAATAAGTCATTTTTGATGACACATTCCCTTGAAGTAAGCCAAAAGTCCTCATTCATCTGTGAATGGGTCCATTTCTTGCATCTATTAATCCACATACGCTTTAGTGAGGTTTGGGTGTGGGCTATAAGGTTTGAAAACAGCAAGCATTCCAACGTCTTCCATAGATGTCCAGTGGTATTGAGTTCAGTGCAAGCTTGTGCAGCTCTACCCTCTCTAATCCTAGCAGAAAATATTTACATGAGCTACATCACTGAGGGCATTATCATGCTAGAAGAAAAAGAGACCTTTCCTTATGAGCTATGATAACATTTCATTTGACTTCACAGGAACTAAATGCCTATCTCAAACCATAAGTCACTTCAGACTATTATTCCTACACTATCATGCATTTGGGCTGGAAGTGTTTTCCCAACATCTTCTAAACCTAAATTCATCCATCAGACAGCCAGAGAATAATTCATCACTCCAGAAAACATGTAATTATTGAGTTCAATTTAGACCACTCCAGCTGATGCTTGGCATTCAATAGTGTTCTCAGGTTTGAGTGTAGCTGCTGGGTCAAGGAAGCCCAAACCATGAAGCTGCTGATGAACTGTTCTTTTTCAGAGATTGCTTCTAGGGCATAGCATAGCTATCTACCTAATACAGTATACTGTATATTTGTCAATAACCCTTAAAAATAACTGGGAAAAAAACAATTTACAATAAATCTGTTAGTATTACAACATTTATGAAAATATTCATGTTTATTCAAAAGTTCTAATCACTATATTACATGCTTGGATTGATTGGCCATTCTGACCTCTCCAGTTTCCTTCCAAACTCCAAAACATACTTTTAGGTGTATTGGCTAAAAAAAAGGACCTTAGGATGTGTTTATGTATGTGCAGTGGAGATAGGGACTACAATATATTGTGTCGAATATGTTGCTATAAAATGAATAACAGGATGTAATTAAACAGGACGTTAATTGTTATTGCTTACACAATATAATCCATTTGCTAATTATACTTTGGAAAATACTCATGCAGTCTACTTGAACCTGTGATCAGCACATATCTACAGTAATACGTAAAGATGCCCTGGGCACAGACCAGTGAAGTAGACACGGTTTAATACAAGTTGGCACTAAAAAGCCATATGAAATTTACAGGTGATGACAGACTCCCACCTACTGCTGCTTCACATTACACGTGGGCTTTGTTAAGGTATCAAGTATAAAAGCAGAACTGAGTCTTGCTCCCTAAATAGCAGTGACGTAAAGCACACCCACCTCATGCGCAGATTAAAAACAAGTAAATGGACACACACAAGTCTACTTCAGACACAGTTATTGGAGACATAAGCTGCAAGTTTGGATTTCTCTTGTTTAACAGATTCATTTTCTAAACTGTATTCTAAAAACCACTTGGATTTAATAAGAAACAACTAGGGTGGAAGAACCCACTTAAAAGCAGTATGCACATGGCGGAAGGGGAAAATGAGAACAAAAAGGTGCTTAAACCCTAATCAAAATCATAAAACAAGTAGTCACCAGCTTTCTATAACAAACCGAATGTCTGCACTTAATAACGTATCACACGTTAAATGTGTTAAGAATATTACACTCACAGTTTGCAAAATACATACAGTTCCTTATTGCATGTGTCAAACTGCCAAGTATAAAACCATTTACAGAAGTGAACAGCATTTGCTTAATATCCTATTTTTCTAGGCTTGTTTGATACTGCAGATGATTGTCAAGTCCTAAGAGGCTGCAGAATACGTACTATCTATTACAATAGGTCCTGCACAAAGAATGTTCCTTTAAATGGGGGAAAACTGAACACAACCATGGCCATCCATTCTTGCAAGCTCTTTCTGTAACCTGCAAACCCACCCAGACCCCCAGGTTCCCTTGGGGATTGTCATTTAACCAACTTTTGTTTTTAGTTACATATTTACAAGTTAGTAGTTAAAAAAAAGACAGGGTTCATCAAGTTAACCAAGGGTGGGAAAAATGGGTTGAAGGGTTTTAAGCCAGCCCCCACTGGTTAAATGCCTGAAACCCAAATAGGCAAGAACCATTCTGCTCTTTTAGAGGGACCCCATCTCCCAACCCAGAACCGCCCCCACCCAGGACCCCGAATTTTACATACACGTCGCTTAATGTTCTTTAGTGTCAGGTAGGTATCTAACCCTTTTTTTAAACTCCCATTTTTCGGGTGTGACCAGCTCCCAGACGCTATTCCACGATTTACAGTTTTTTCAGTAAAGAACCCTTTTCCTCTGGGGATTTTAACCTTTTTTTCTTAGTGAAAGGGAATTTTCCCTTGTCTTTTGAGGGGGCTTCACTTAAATAATTTTTCCCATACTTTTTTTTAGGGGCCATTTATATATTTATATAAATTAATCATGTTCCCCGAAGCCCTTTTTTTTAAGACTAAAAAGTTCAAAATTTTACTACCTCTCCCATAACTAAGTTTCCCCAATCCCCTTTAAAATTTTGGGGCTGTCTTTGTACTCCCCTCTTAGCTCCATACATTCTTCTGTAAAGGGGCCCCGAAAACCTGAACAGAATATTCTAAGTGAGGTCGTACCCTGCTTTTTACCGGGGTTTTGAATTACACCTTTTCCCCGCAGCCATGCCTCTTTTTAATAAAAAGCCCCAAAATCCACTTGCCTTTAAAACAGCGATTGACATGCATGTTGTTTTCTGGGGAGTCCCCAGATCTCAGAACCCCAGATCTTTCTCAACAATGTTTTTCAAGTTTTTTTTTTTCCCCCTTTGGACATAGATGCCCGTAGATTAATTTTACCCGATGCAGAAGCTTACAATTTATTCACATTGAACCCCCCTTTTTCCAAAATGGGGTCCCAAGCACTCATGTTTTCCAGGGGCTTTCTTGCAATTTATAAGGGATCTTCCATAGATTGCATACCTCATAGCTGGTTTTACTGAAAATCAAACCCGGGGTATTTTTTCCTTTCCACTAATCGTTTTTAAAAAATACTTTTAAAAAGAGAGGACCAAAAATAGCCCGCGGGACACCAATCACAACCCGGGGGGCCCCTCAGAGTAGGAGTCATTTACCACCACTCTCTGAGTACGATCCGATAGCCAGTTTTTAATCCAATTACACACTGTTATTTCTAACCCAATGGATTCTAATTTACCTAACAAATGCTTATGCGGGACAGTGTCAAACGCCTTTGCAAAGTCTAAAAACACAATATCCACAGCTGCCCCGCTATCCAGACTTCTACTCACCAGCTTAGTAGCAGGTTATAGGAAAAAGCTTAGAAAAAAATAAATCAGGTAACCCCAATTTTATAGGGTGGGTTTCATACCACCTGTCAGGCTTTGTCCAATATAAATGTAAGTACATGCTATCAAAATATATTCGGGACCAGAGAAATGTCTGGCTATATGGGCAATGTGATTGATCTTATACCTTTTAAAGATTCATTAGAAAAAATCTTGTATATGATGCATAAAGGAGGTTACACATTGCCTGATAATTGTGCATAAAAGCAAAAGTTGGGCTTTCTGCTAACAGGTACCGCTGATCCCCAGGAATGCTTGTTAGCCCTGTACATGGAGCATGTTATTTATAACTGGATGATGCAAATGACCCTTCCTTTTTTCATTCAAAAAGGAAACAGATTGTAAGCTGTACTAGAAGTATGTGCAGACATTTCCTTAGTACTGGTCTGGCAAGTTTTGGAGACTGTTCTCACAGGGATCATATATCAGCTTCAGAAGAATGAAAAAAAAACTAGAATTTTTTTCTCAGTTCTGTAGATTTCACCAGGACAAACTAAAAAAAAGAAACTACTTGTATATACCAAAAAACTGCCATCTTAAAACATTCACTTTTGGGAGGCATTTAGATAAATCCTACCCCGTTTGTGACCCAGTTTCCAAGAAACTTCTGAAACATTGGGAGAGTTGGCAAAAATTAAATTCATCCAAATGGCCTAACTTTAACTTCCCTAGCAATGGAAGTCTATGGTAAAGTTGGGTAGAGGAGCCATTGTAAGTAGCATATAATATTGGCTAGAAAACAAAACTAGGATTGTGATGGAAAAAATTCCAAGCTACAATTTAGGACACTGATCAGCCATAACCTAAGACTACAGGTGAAGTAAATATTTTTTTTTACAGTATATTAGCATGTAAACAGAGTTTTTGAGGCTCATGAGATGGTTGCCGAAAAATAGGCAAGCATAAAAGTCAGAGCAACCTTGACAAGGGACAGATTACGATGGATAGATGACTTAGCCACAGCCTCTCCAAACTGGAACGTCTTGTAGGTGTTTCTGTAATGTAGTGGCTGGTATTTCCTAAAAGTGGTCCACGAGAGGACAACCAGAGAGGTAAACCAGTGACAGGGTCATGGGTGCCCAAGGCTAACTGAGGCATACTGGGAGTGAAGGTTAACTAGCCTGTTTGCTTCAGTCCCACAGAAAAGCTAATGTAGAATAAACTGTTAAAAAGCTAATGCATGTCATGATAGAAAAGTGTCAGAACACATAGTAAATTGCAATTTGCGGTACCTGTGTATGGGACTATGTAGTTGCAGACAGATCACAGTGACCATAATGACCCTTGTATATCACATTGAAAGTGCCTTGAATGGGCAGTGTCGTGGAACCGGACCATGGAGTAATGGAAGAAGGTGACCTGATCTGATGAACCACTTCTCCTTATACATTGTGTGGACTATATGGTGCTTGTGCATCACTTTCCTAAGGAAGATATAACACCATGATGCATTGTGAGGAAAAAGGCAAGCCAGCAGAGGCAATTTGCTGCCCTGGGCAATATTTTTTTGGGAAACCTTGGATCCTAGCATTCATGTGGATGTTACTTTGACGTATATCACCTGCTTAAATATTGTTGCAGACCAATTCCAATTCTTCATGGCAACAGTATTCCTTAATGTCAATGTTCTCTGAAACGCTGGCAAAAAGTTCTTGAAAGAGTTCAAAGCACTGACTTGACCTTCATGTTTTGTTTTTTTTTAAATCCTGTACCATCTCTTCAAAAGCAGAACCATGTCAGCCATTTTGAAGGCTAAACCAATCCTTCTGAAGCATTATGTAATGTGTCAGTATTGTCTATGCATGCAAATACAGAAATAGGATCACAGAAATACAACATATAGTTTATAAAAAAATCTTTTTATTTCATTTTTGTTTTGACCAAGTAAGCGGGACTGCTGCTTTAAGAGGAGCATGGTATGTGTATCCCTCCAGATCCAACACTGACATAGAAAAAGGCAAGAAAACACAGGAGCATAATACCGCACATCAGTTGGTTGTCATGCAGTACTTGTTATATCCATTGCTCTGATGTCCAATTAGTGCCCATTTTTCAAGTGCCTTCACAAACAAACCTTTTGCCATTATAGTCCCATAGCAACATACAGTACAAAGTCTTATTGCTGTAATATTACAATATGGCATTAAATGATTCATTAATTAATGCTGCAGAAAAAAAAGAGCGGGAAAAAAGTGCTTGGACCTTATACTGTACATACATACATTTTGTAATTTTTTTTGTTCTTTTTATAATTATGTTTGTGGCACTCCAGAAATTATTTGTCTGTAAAGCAAAACGTTCTATTTTTTTAAGTGACAAAATTTTGAATTGCACTTTTAATGTGTATTTGGAATGTTAACAAAAAAAAAAATTAAGAAATGACTTTTTAAGCTAAAAGACCATTTACCATGTTGGGCCTTACAAATGCATGTATGTATTTATATATCATCTACAACTATAACCTTGGTCCATGGAGACTGTATACGGAGGAAAGAATGTTTTTTTTTCCGATTTTTATGATTTAGCTGCATTAAAAAGGATCAAAGTTTTGAAAAAAAATTTACCCTGTATTTCTTCTTACTTTATATACACCATTTAACGTGTCCCAGTCCCTTCATTTTTTTTTTTTTCCACATGATAAAAATAAAGCAATAGTCTTATCTGATAGGTTAGACTTCAAGTAAAGGTGCAGAAGAGAGAAATGTCATGTTTATTAATGCATTGGTATTCTAGATTAGGATATGTCATTCACAGCTACACTCTATTAGAATGTCCGTCTCTTTACTGCATTATATGAGACCTTAGTAGGTAGATTTCCTCCCTGCAAACATAACTTTATCGTTCCCTTTTTTGTGTACTTTGCACTTTTCAGATAATTGTGTATTTACACGTTTCTAAAACATACAATAAAAACAGTGTCTCTATGATAAGTGGCCTTTTAACTTAAAACTCCTATCACAAGAAATTGTTATTTCTAAAGCAACATAGTCAACTAAACTGATACGAAACAAAGAAAAACACACACAAAGAAAACCTTAACAATGGTTTGTATCAAATGATGAAACGTCAGCAGAATCTTCAAAGCACTGAAAAAAATATCTCTAAAAAAACAAAACAAAAAAACCCCACAAAAAGGAAATAACTAATTAGTTGTTATTCTAGATATGGGGAAAGGCATACACCATTGTCCAGAATTATCAGAATTAAAGCAAAAGTATAAAACAATCCTGTGTTAACCATATTCAGAAGTGAAAAGGTTGTCCACCACTAAACAAGGTTAAGGTTGTTCTGTTCCAAGTGTCGGGGGTTTCTTTTACTGTATGCATATTTAACAAGGCTATCTTGCTGTAAAAGTTAACTGGTGACGTAGTGCTTTGTGGCGGGCTGCCCATAGACCCTATAGAAAACTTGACGGCCATGTTGCTGGGTAGCATCAATCCATTCTCTGACAGCGAGTCCTGGAAGAGACTGTGTTACTGAAGGGGTGGGTGGAAGAGGATGAGAGTATTCTTGGGAAGAGACTGTCCATGGAAAGTGGCCAGACCTAGGATATGATTGGTGCCCACTGTGGTTAGACACTGAGGAGCAATAACAGTTGTCCACAGAGCACACCAGGATCTTGCGCCCTCCATACTGGGAGAGGACCGATTGTTGAGATGATGAACTATTGGGGTAATGGGAAGGATTGAAGACAGAATTGGAGTGGACTGGCTGTGGGCCGCTAGGAAGTCCTACAATATGCTGGGTAGAGCTGCAAGGCACCACGGGTTGTGCCGACTGACCCTCACCAGTGGAAGATCCCTGGCTTATGTACTGGCCGCTAACAGTTCCAGGGGCTGAATCAAGGAAGCTACCTTCAGGAAATGCAGCTGAATGTTTGCGCTTCTCTCCCCCCCCCGAACTGCTTACATTGCAAGAATACATAGGAATGCTCTGCAGGAATGGCACGGGGGTGCTGAATGGGCCTAGAGCAAGACAGACAAGAAATAAATTAAGCCAGAATAACAAATATACACATAAGCATGATGCAAAACCTTTTACAACAGTACAAGTGAAGATTATGCTATGATGTGACCTGATAATAGCATATGTTGCAATACTAAAAACAGCCTATGGACAACAGTGGTGCGATTTCTAGGGAAAAAGGCATACAAATTGCAAACACCAATTTCACCTTTTTATTATTAAAGTGAATTATAACATCGGTACCCTTGACATGCAATATCAAGAGCTTCTACTGCTTTCCAATTCTTACTTCACATCTAATTGTGTCATGTATTTCCAGTCTTCCACATAATAAATCTATATACTGAACATGTTGAGGGAATATTCAAAATAATGTCTATGGAGTCCTATTAGTATTATTACAATCATGTTGTGAAATTGGTGTTACTTTCTGTCTCGAATAACTACTCAGAACCAATCCTTATCAGTATCATGAGTATATATGCTGCATGTTTTACTGATGATACATACGAAGCAACAAGCAATCAGTGATGTTTTTGGACTGGCGGCATCCAAACAGGTACGATTTAGAGCAATGATGCAATATAAAAAAGTTCACTTCTAATACATTTGATTGAAAAAACACATTAAAATATGAATGAGACCTTAAAGGGGTTGTTCTAGCTAGACAACCCCTTTTCCATATATAATCTCAGACTGTACTACCACTAGAAGATGCTTTAGGTAGTTTTGTTTAGGTTAATAGAGAGGCTACATCTACACGTGCTGTACGTTGTTATGGTGTACAGATAAGCATATCGTTATAAGCACCATACAGTATACTGCCCAATTATCAGGGAAATCTAATGGCAGAGCATAGGTGTTCAAATGACACCAAATTGCACTGTTGCACCATACAGCTCCATATACACAGTCGAGTCACATTATTATGGTCACGTCCTACTTTTGATGTCAGCAACACTTTGCTCGTGAAGGAAGTCATGTTAGCTGGCTTAAACGGTATAAAAGGTGAGTGATAGGCTGTCTGCAAACATACCCCTCATTGCAAAATGGGATGATTACTGGCTTTTGGGCCAAGCTGGCAGTATTTCTGAAAATGTGCATTTTGCACACTGTTGGTGCACTACTGTGGTAAAAATGTATCATGAGTGGACAAATGGCACCATTGCAAATAAGCAGCAGAGCACCACATACCATTGATGTGAGAGGTGAGCATTGGCTATGAAGGTGCATAAGGGCAAACCCACACACTTCAATGGAGCAGCTCACTCCAAAAATAAACCAAGGGGCTACACAAGGTGTGCCTAAAACAGCAAACCCTACCGCGTATGGGGCTCTGAAGCAAACAGATGGTCACTGCACTTTTTCTAACAAAGATGCATCCACTTAGAAGGCCTTAAATTCACAGCAGTATTGCAACTGGACCTACACTGATTTACAAAGAGTTGAGTAACATTTTCTGCTTCATCAAATGAATGCACATTGGCATGTCAGAGAACAAACACCATTCAATCATTACTAGAAAAACACAAGTGGTGGTAGCGTTATAGTCTAGGGGATATTTTCGTGGCATTCTCTGGGTTCCCTCATCCATGTGGAAGGCAAGACAATGCAAACTGTCACCGGTTGGAAGAGCATTAAAAAGGCTTCGAAGTACTACCCTGGCCCCTAATTCCCCATCCAGTAGAACATCTGTGGAACCACCTCAATCATCATGTTCGCTCTAGGGATCCTCCCTCATGCACCCTCCAGCAACTGTGGGATGCAGTCTGGCTCCAGATACCTGTGACAACCTAACAGGGCCTTATTGAGTCACTCCCAGTAGTATAATGTTGTACCGTGTTAGCCATAGAAAGTAGTAGAAGAGTGAAGAAATCAGGCGATACCTTTTAGAGGCTAACTTAGTGAGTCTAGCTGCTGTCCAAGCTGCACACAGTGGTTAATTTGCATATTAGTCATAATAATGTGACTTGACTGTGTGTAATATAATATAGTTTCATTGCTATATAAAGTCTTACATAAAATACAGAAATAATATTAAAATTTATGAAGGTTACGAGCTGTGGGTCTCAGGACATATGTAGTGCTCCCCATCAGCAAGTGATACCAATGGGGCTTATGCAACTATATAGGTCACACCTTCTAAAACCTTTCCGTGAAGGACTAATTTCTATCTGATGGTAGTTATGTGATAGATTGTTGTACTTCTACAGTGTAACAACAAAATGTTCCTAAAGCTGCATCTATACTACACTGGTTGTGGGGAAAAAAACCTTGGTTACAAGCAGCTTTCTGTGCTGCATTTTTAAATCACTGGCAAAAAGATTGTGGATGATGGGAAAAGTCCTTAAACAGTTGAAAACTCCCCAAAAGTAATTACCTTCCAGCATTTTCCTCAGTTGCTTCTCCTTCTTCGTAATCTCTGTCAGGAAGAGCTTGGAGTTCAGATGTCCAATTTTCGGTGGTGGAAGGCTTCCTCCAGTGCAGGTCTGAGTTCTGTTATCACAGAAAACAGTGCGTCTATTATAACAGTGTTTTATGATATGTTCCAGCCATTTCCACATTTACTGCTACATAAATAAAGAGAAATGCCTCATCTGCCATCTAGCCCCAGTACATAGCACAGATTACTACATGCTGATACAATGCGTCGCCCTGCCGTGTTCATTTACGAAGAACCGTAATAATAATACAGCTGACTGTATTTTATGGCCAATATCACTGATTTTCTTTGCATTACTGTTCCCAAATCTCAAAACCAAGACCAGAATAATCTCTTTATAAAGGGCAATACAGACTCATAAACTAGAACTCACAAGCATTTTTAAAAGGATTATGAAATATTAAAAAAAAAAAAACCTGGCTGCTTTATTCTAGAAAGCGCTACACACCTGCCCATGGGTTTGTTACCAGCATTGCAGTTCACTATAGTTAAAGGGAATGTGTCATCAAAAAATGAGTCATTGTTTAAGTCCCATTTTTATGTTAAACACATTTTTTAGGAATTTTTTTTTTTTTTTAATTTTCATATCACTTTCATTATTTTTATAATAATTCTCAAGTCTTGCAGTTTTCATTTTTGCCACTAAGCCTTGTTTGCACTGCTTTAACAGCAGTCAGAGAGATGCTTTACAGTAGCTTCATGCACATAGGAGACTTAAAGGGGTTGTCTCACTACAAAGATTGCTTTTTATGTTAAAGATCTTGCATAAACAAGTCACTTTGCAATATATGTTCATTAACAGTGTCCTACCTATTCCTAAATATCCTCTCTTATATGGGCTGCATCAGCTCCTCAGGTCGCTATAGATACAGACCTGTTTGATCTCTCCTGATAGGCTGCCAGTGCTGGTTGCTATGGCTACAGACCTGGCTTCTACAGCAGACCAGTAGAAGCAGTAAACACGCCCCTAAATTCAAAAATGAAACTGAGAGAACAGGACTGAGGTAAGCTGAATCGATGTAGTGAGACAACCCCTTTAAGACTGACTCAGTCCCATTCACTTCTATGGGAGAGTTTTCTAGTCATGCTCTGTGACCTGGGAAGAAATCAGTGTGCAGGGAGGTGAAAGGGTGAACTGTGACTATCACCTCTTGTGACTGGTGGATTCTGTGTTATCTATTCATACTAGTGTCTCCTTTCAGTTTGACCCTCTTTGTGCTGACAATGAGCAGACTACTGAGAATCTTTCTGTACAGAACAGGAAGTGTCAGGATATTATTAGGCTTAATGGCCAAAGTGAAAACTGCAGGACTTAAGAATTATTAAAAAATATTGGACGTGATATGGAAAATTAAAAAAATATAATCAAAAATTCTTATAAAATGTGTTGAACATAAAAATATGAGTTAAAAAAAAATATTTTTACCCAACTTTTCCCTTTAAAAAAAGGAAGGGGGCTGAACTGCAATATCAGAAAGAAACCCATAGACAGGTGTGATGCTCTGAAGAAAGCAGTCATATTTTATCTGGACGAATCCTCTAATTTATAGTAATTAATCAAGATCCTCATCCTGAACCCTGGTAAGAATATCTACACTCTAAAATAGAAAAACATTTCTCTTTGTAAAAGCAGGTAAAAAAAATGGGCTTAATGAGTATATTTTGGACCTAAGCTTTAATTTTAAGACAGACTTGATTTTTATTTGTTGCAAGAAAACTATTTTCTTATTTAAAACGTTATTCACACCTAAATATGAACAACTTGTGTGTGATCCCCTTAGAAGAAAGATGGTAAACCTTTTCTATGAGGAAGTTTCCTTGTTTTCCTCTGACTTTGTCTAATTCTTACTACTCCTTTGGTGGCATGAATGACATCTAATATTTTTGTAACCGATGTGATTGGGTCATTTAGGGACAATGATTAGTAGTTATCCCATAAGTTCACAAGTCTTTGGAGGGGTTACTGACTAGCAAAAACGGGAGTTAAAAAAAAAACAGGCCAATATCCTTGTGAAAAGTGTCTAAAAAGGAAAAGGACCAAGCTGCTGTACATTCTTAAAGAGACTTTTGCATCAAAATTTTTCTTTTCACATGGTAACAAGTAATAGGACAATTATTTGAGGGCGGGTATGCATCCCCGGGCCCACCGAAAACGATGGAGTTAAGCCACGCCAGGGAAGGAATTAAGTAGCTCCCGGTTTTCCCCCCAGAGCCCCCCGAAAAGCGGGATGGATTTCGCGGCGGAGGTACCAGGTCGCCCCCCCTGACGGATTGCTTGCGGTGAGCCGAGGTGCAGGTGAACCAAACGTAGCCGAAATCGTTCCGGGGGCAGGCAAAAGGAGACAGGGGGGCAAGGTTCAGGTCGTAAAAGGCGGGAAGGTCGGGGCAGGGGCAGAGGTTCGGAGTCGGTAACGTGCAAGGGGTTTGGACACGGAAAGGCGAAAACACTTTGGGAACGCTTTAGCAAAGGGCGGGGGAAACATAGATCCAGCAAGGAGTGTTTGGGGGACGTACCTTAAGGGGGAACGCCTGGCCATTAGCCAATTAACGGGGGGGGCCCCCTTTTAAAATCCCGAGAACAGCGCCGCCGCCCCTTAGGACACAGGCAGCGCCCCTTGGCCGGCAAGGACGTACGGCACAGGAGCGGTAGGTGATTCCCTGGCATTGCACCCCCCGGGGGTCGTACCGCCCCAGCGGCAGCACCCCCCCCCCCGGTGGGCCCCCGGGGGGGGGGCGGGGGTGCGCCTGGCCCGCGGGCCGAGGACGGGGGGTCCCGTGCAGACCCCCCCCCCCTTAGGTCTCCCCCTTTTTTTAGGCTGAAGGAACTAGGGAAAAAGGTCTGCTTTAGGATTTTGGACTTGGTTCCCGGCCCTTTTCGGGCCAAAGCCCCCCCAAAAATTACTTTTGTATCCCGGGTGGCCCCCAGAAGAGAGTTTTTTTCCCCAAAACCCAAAAATTCTCCCCCTGAGGCGGGGCACATGGCTGCCTGGAGAACGCACGGGATCCCACCGGGAGCCACGGGACCCTCTTCGGAGCGATGAATGCTGAGGCACATTTTTCCCTCCCGGTAACGTCAAAGAACGGGAGAGGGACCCGCCTTTTTTTTTTTCTCGGCCGGTCGGAAGTGGATTTAAATCAAAACAGAGAAAAAAAGAGCCCCAACCCCCCGGTGAGGATTTAGGCCTGGCCTTGTAGGTATTGCAGATTCTTGTGGTCGTAAAGATCAATAGGATTCGAGCCCCCTCCAAGAGATGTCCCCAAACCCCCAGGGCCAATTTTATGAACATCTCCCGATCCCAAATGGCGAAATTATTTCTCCCGAAGAAAAAAGTTTTTAAAAAGAAACCGCAGTGACGGTTTTGCCTTTAGGGCCCTTCGGGGCAGGACCCCCCCTGCCCCCTACGAAGAGGCACTACCCCCGGGGGGGAAGGGGTCTCCGGGACCCGGGAAAGACCAAAAAGGAGGGAGGAGAAGGCGTTTTTAAGGGGGAGAACGCTTCCTGGGCAAGGGGGACCAGCATTAGGATTGGTTTCTTGGTGAGAGCCACAAGGGGAGCCACTACCCGTAAAAGTGGGGAATGAACTGCCGATGTGTTGGCAATCCTAAAATCTGAATCCCCCGGGAAGCCCCGACAGGCGGGGCCCAAAGTTGGATCGTGGAGTTTCCCCGGATCCACTAAAGGGCCTGATCAAGACTATGCCCCAGGAAAAGGAAGGCGGGCCCTGGTGGAACCGACACTTCCCTTTTTGGATCAGTCGGTTGCCCCGCAGCGTCGCAGGACTTGGCGTACTTGTCCCCGGGGGGCCCGTATGCAGGGGAAAAAACAAAAAAACGTCCGGATAAAGCCGGTGTACAGCAGGGTCCCGGAACACGATTGACAAACCCCGGAAACGGCGGGGCGTTGCATAGCCCAAAAGGCATCACGAGATATTCAAAAAGCCCCTCGTGTGTTAAAAGCCTTTTTCCCATTGTCCCCCATCTCAATTTTGTGAGGGGTAGGCCCCCCTAGTTTCCAAATGGAAAACACTCTAGCCCCCCCCCGAACGGTCAAACCTCCCAGATCAGGGGAAGGGGGTAGCGTTTTTTTTCGGGATCTTGTTTTTAACCCCCTTTTTCAAAGCACGAGGAGAGAAAACCCTCCCTTTTTCTGCCGAAGAAAAAACCCGGCTCCGGGTGGGGAGGAGACTTTCGATGAATCCTTTCTGCAGATTTCCCCCAATTTTTGGGCCCACATGGCCCGATCCCCGGGACGGACAGTGGGTAACCCTCCCCCCGGAGGAGGGTTTCTGGGAGGAGGTCAATTGGGGAGTCGTTTAAGGCCCATGTGGTTGCACGAAAACGGCCTCCCTTTTCGGAGAAAAATCCCCAAACCGGTACCCTCGGCCCGGGAGGGCCCGGAACGGTTTTACAAGCGGGAGGGAAAGTGGGAGGCACCGGCGTGGTACCTAAACCCGCGGTTCTGGCATTCCGGCCCCCCAACGCAGGACTTGCCCCTCTTCCAATCGAGCGTAGGGCGTGGCCTTGCACCCGGGAAACCCCCAAAAGGGTAGCCAGAAGCAGGGACAGGGAAAGTGGACCAAAACTTCTCTTTTTGTGGGCCCCCCCCGGGGAATCACCGCCGGGTTTTGTACCCGGGTGGGATCGTGAGGAGCCCCCATACCGAAAGATAAGCAGCGGTTTCTCCCCCGGGGTACAGGTATGCGGGGACCGGGTTACCAAAGAGTAAGATGAATTCCCGGGGAGATCCGATCCCGGAAGGCAGAACTCCGGAACGAAGGGCCAGCCAGAAGTCACCCTATGGGATCATCAAACGTGGGGAGGAGGGAAAATGCCTCTCCACGGCACCTAGGTGAGAGCGTTTTCCCGGGCGTGAGGGAAGGGGCGTTTTTGGAAGTGGCCGGGCTGGGCAGTAAAAACATAGCTTCCTGCCCGACGGGGGGTTTTAGTTCTTCTCCGTTAAGTGAGCCCGTCCACTTTCATCGGTTCCCCCCCTCTGAGGTTGAGGGGGTGGAATAGAAAATGCTGGAACACAGGGGCCAGGGGGGGAATCGCCCACGAGGGCAGCAAGTCTCTTTCTTGGCGAAGCTCCTCCTGCCCCCCGCAACCTTCATCAAAACGAGAAATAGATGTATTAATTTTTGGGAGGGTTGGGGGGCTCTTGTCCAAAGGTCTTTCCCCGCTGGACAGACCCTTTTTGAATGTAGCGCAGGGGCGGCATTGTTCCATGCAGTCCCAAGCCCCGGGGGCGGAATGTCCCAAGTCACCCCCCGAGGATCGCCCCGACGGAGGTCAAGAGGGGGTCTCGGGGGAGGAGGCACGTGCCGGTCCTCGAAGACGGGCGGAAAACCTGGAGGAAGGCTGTAGTCCGCAGTCCAGGGTCGCCTCTGTCCCAGAGGGGGGTTGCCCAAAGGGCCTTCCCGGAAAGTAGGCCACAACAAAGGCCACCTTTGACCTCTCCAGGGAAACGATCCGCCATCACTCCAGGCATTTAGCACTGAGTAAGAAACCCCCGGGAAGCTTGGGACACCGGAAAGCTGGAGGGTAGAGGGGGCCGAAGTTTGGGGGGTGGCCAAAGGAACTGCAGATGTAGACGGGGGCCACGGGGGGGCGGAGACTGCTGCTGGGAGCAAAAATTTACGCATATGGGGGGAGTGGCCCAACTGCAAGTTGTGCGATTTGTTGCGATTTTCTGGGCAACAATGTCGTGAATCCGTTGCTTGGGTGGGGGACCTTGGCGGGATCCATGGGTGGATCTAAATGTGAGGGGTGGGGGATGGTCGCCGGCCACCGGCAAGGTGGTAGTTTAAACCACCCAGGGAAAGGGAAACTAAGTGCCCCCGGTTTTCCCCCCGAGCCCCCCGCAAAGCGGGGTGGACTTGCTGCGGGTGAGGGTACCAGGTCGTCCCCCCTGACGTGACTTGCTTGCGGTGGCAGCCGAGGTGCAGCGTAGTACCGAATCGTAGTCCGAGAATCGTAGTCCTGGGCAGGCAGAAGGTCAGGACAGGCGGCAATGGTTCGAGGTCGTGGACAGGCAGGAAGGTCGGGGCCGGCGGCAGAGGTTCGGAGTCGAGTAACGTAGCAAGAGGTCTGGTACACGGAAAGGCAAGAATACACTTTGGGAACGCTTTAGCTAAGGCACGAGGCAACAGAGATCCAGCAAGGAGTGTTTGTGGGACGTACCTTAAGTAGGGGAAGCGCCTGGCCATTAGCCAATTAACGGGGCGCTGGCCCTTTAAATCCTCGAGAACGAGCGCGCGCCTTAGGACACAGGCACGTGCGCCTTGGCCGGCAGAAGACGCGGACGGCACAGGAGCGAGGTTAGGTGAGTCCCTGGCAGTTGCAGACCCCTGGCTCGTCCCGCGGCCAGCGGCAGCACCAGACCACGGTGGGCACCCGGGGAGGGGGTCACGGGTGCGCCTGAGGCCCGCGGGCCGAGGAGCGGGGGGTGCCGTGACAATTATATGGATGTTTTTTAATTGGGTGTTTGTTATTTATATATTTTTTTAAAGTTCTACTATGTACATTACTCTCTCTTACTTCCCTTCTATGAGCTCTGATGGCTGAGCAGTGAGAGGATTGCTTGTTGCTTCTTCTTTCTGGTCAGCGATGGCCTAAGAGCTATGAGTATTATCAGCAATAACCTGATAAGTGTGAAGAAACCTCCTCCTAAGTGCGGAAAAAAATTACCCCACCATTTAATTTATTGCTTTGTATATCCCTGTGGTTCAGTCTAATCTTATCAATCCCTTTCCAAAGAACAATAGACTGAGCATTTTATCATTACCTACTATTTATAATGAGACAATGAAGAGATAAGCAGCACCAACTGTAAAGTGAGATTAGTTTGCCCTGGAATTCATGAGTTTTATTTCTCAGCTAGAGAAGGACAATATCTTCTATATTACTATATTTCAATTGCATAGGACTGCAGAAAAAAACCAAAAATTCTAAAAAAAAATAATAAACAGTAATATTCCAGGAATATTGGTTTTAACAAAAAATACTCTTTTCTGATGACTATGTCGCAGTAAAATGCCTACTTATGTGAGGAGATGTAATTGATTCTAATGGCACAAAGAAAATATAGATGTATACAGTCTGACTGTAACAATGCTTAGCACACGTCTTATCCATGATTACTTAAACGCAGACATTGCCAATGAAAGTCACTCTCCAACCCTCCATCCCACCCTCTATATCCTTAATCTCCCAGACTAAACAAACCACTTTACCTATGAGACTACCAGTAAACAACATATGTAGCATAAAAAAACTGCCTGAAATTTTAATCTTACCTGTCCATCAGGATTTTCACAGACTTTGTATTCTAGGAAAAGAAAGATCAAGTTAGTGAGGTTATAGTATAGGTATTGTGTGGCCTAATTCCTAAGACAACTATCTCTCCACTGTATCAGTCATAAAACATTCATGAACACTTTATTATTTCTCCAGTCAAAGATCATCTACCTCATAAATGGGTACAAACATTGCAACAAACTGAATTTACTAGTGACAAGGTTTTACCCAAAACTGATATGTTCACTACAAGGTTGCATGTACCCTGTTTCCCCGAAAATAAGACATCTCCCAAAAATAAGACCTATCTCAATTTTTTTTCAAGCTTAGAAATATAAGGCATTCCCTTAAAATAAGACCTAGCGGCAGTCATTACTACAGCTCCCCCCACACCACACATTAGCGCGAGAAGATAATTTACATTACCTTGTGTGGGAGGCTACCTAGACAAGAGGTGCTCATTTATGGAAAGTGCTATTGCTATACATGAGAGATTGGGGACTATTATTCTACATGAAATGGAGTCACAATAAATTCTCGGTGTAATTCAGGGTTTGGAGCGTTATGATGTTGTTCCAGAAGATGATGACAAGACGGTCTTTGAATAAATGTTGCTTTTTGTTCATAAATACTGGGATCGGTAAATGTACCATAAATTGTTGTACATGGAAATAGAGTGAGAAGAATTTCTTGATGGAATTCAGAAAATGGCTGGTTATGCTGATGTTTGTTATGACACGACTACAGTATATTAAAAATGTGAATTCTTTTTATGGAATAAATGTGAATTCTTTTTCATGGAAAAATAAGATATCCCCTGAAAATAAGACCTAGCGCGTCTCTAGGAGCAAAAGTATTATAAGACACTGTCTTATTTTCTGGGAAACAGGGTATCTGTAGATTTGTGGAGACTTACCCTGGCCATGTGTGGTGAAATGTCTCATTAACACCATTAGTTATAGTTCTTTTGACCTCACTATTTAATAAAGGCTTTTGTTCTCTTATGTCCACTGCTAGCAAGGATTATCCAGGAAATCCAGGAATAGAAAAATATGTCTCTTCCAAAACAGTACCATTTCTCCACCAGTTGTGTGTGGGATTGAAGGTTAATGATGGAAATATAAGAGGCAGCAACAGCATGGCTGAGAACCTCATGTGGCAAGCTGCACCCATGTTGTTAACTGGTTTGTTAAGTGGCTGCACGTATTTGCTGGTCAATAACAGCAAAATTGCGTGCCCATCAATAATGTTATCCATTATTAGTGTTATCAATGCTAATGGCTGTGTGGCCACTAATTAAAGGGGTTGTCTCACTACAAAGATTGCTTTTTATGTTAAAGATCTTGCAAAAACATGTCACTTTGCAATATATGTTCATTAACAGTGTCCTACCTATTCCTAAATATCCCCTCTTGTATGGGCTGCATCAGCTCCTCAGGTCGCTATAGATACAGACCTGTTTGATCTCTCCTGATAGGCTGCCAGTGCTGGTTGCTATGGCTACAGACCTGGCTTCTACAGCAGACCAGTAGAAGCAGTAAACACGCCCCTAAATTCAAAAATGAAACTGAGAAAACAGGACTGAGGTAAGCTAAGTAGATGTAGTGAGACAACCCCTTTAAGCCAATTAAAACCATAATTTACAGAAAATGTGGGACATTAATTTCTCAATTAAAAACATAGGTGCAGTGCACTGCCCACAGTTCTTGGCAGTGTTGTGGATGCATTGCAGCTGTGCCACAATTATATTTCCACTCTTACCCTATTAATTTAAATAGAGCTCAAGTGTAATACCAGACACAATCCATGAATGGGCGTGGTGCTCTTTTTGGAAAAAAGCAGCTATTTTCTTCTTTAAGTTTAGAACAGCCTTTTAATCCCCTACAAAATAAAAAAAACAATATTAAGTAAACTTCTGTTACGTGGCTGTTCTTACAGAAGTCTTTACAGATATGTAGGCAAAGGTAAATAGAAATGTTTTGATTTTGCTTCATTTCAAATATACAGTAAGCTATCTAACCAGCTTGTATATAGATGTTTTCCTAGGTGACTAATGACCACTGTGTTCTAGCAGCAGTGGTGACCGGGCATATATGGTCACTCCGTGCAATATTTATCAGCAGGAGGAAGATGGGTGGCTAGGTTTGCGGGAGAGCGCCTCTGAGTTTTGTTGTTACTGACAACTACAGAGAGAGCTCATTAGCCTTTTGCTGTCCTGTCAGGGCTGCATAGCACATAACTGCAGTAGCCAGCTACATGTAGCTGCCCTGATGTTGCTATCAGTAGTTTCCATAGCAGCATTACCAGTGTGCACATTCAGGGCAGCATCCCAATGATGTCAGAATAACACTGCTGGCCTGAACTGTCACTCAGCAGCCTGTACACAGCACAGGAAGTGAGGTAGGAAATATCAGACAGTGCAGTGATGGTGGGGGGAACAAATTCCAGAGATGGGAAAGGCTTTTTGTTTCCAGAGATGAAAATCTTATGTAATGCAACCAACTGCGGTGTAGTTTGCGGTTGGTGTTATTACACACCTAAAATACAGTATGTAGTGTAGTCAACGCAAAAAGTAAGAAGACCAAGGGAAAGGCTGTGAAGACTAGTGCTTATCTAATCCAAGTTTGGAGAGGATATTTGAACAATTTTAAGACTGGCCCCTAGACACTTAGACCTATTCTCATAATTTTATTTGAGATCCAAGAAGTAATACCTTTTCCTTCAAGATCCATTACAGCTTTTGTTAAAAACAAACATTAAAAGTAATCAGTGGAAACATGGACTTCAAATGCAACAAATGGACCCTTAAGGAACAATGTATTATTTAAAACGGTAATGTTAGACTATTTTGCTTGTCATATCTAATTTACTAATACTCAGTGATAATAACATAATGACTAATATTTTAGTGCATTCATTATAACTAAAAACTTTTCCTGATGAAAAAAAGTTCTTCAAACGGCAACATTGCTTTCTACATAAAAAAAAGCATTTCTGAAATAGGGCTAAAATTAATAAAAAATGTACTCATACATTAAATTGCTTTGTTAAAATTTTCCCGTTAAATTTAAAAATATTATTATTGATAATAAATTCTCAGGAAAAAGTAGCATTTATGGTTTTACATTAATGAGTGCTTTTCTAAGTCATTAGTGGGCATTAAGGAGCCCCCCTTTGGGATGGGACAATTTTTTTTCCCCTAGTATTGCTCCCCAAACAACAAATAATTATATTCCGGATAGCAATTTCCAAAAAAACCCAAGGGTACGAGGGGGTTAGAAAAAATTTAAACCCAACTTTCCCCCCAAAAAGGTTTTAAAGGGGTTTTTCCAGTCTTATGTAAATCAACTTTTAAAAATCCCCATAATCCCGGGCCCGGGGCACGGGGAGGCCAAAGGGAGGCGACCGCCCCCAGGGGGGTACCCACCTTCCCAAGGGGGGCCCGGGCAGGGCCCCGGGCCCTCGCCGGGGGTCCGGGCCGGGTGCCGTGGGCCGAAACCCGGCCCGGGCTCAGTGACCGCTTTGCGGAGCAGAGGCAAGCCTTCCCCGCCCCCCAACAGTGTCCGGGGCCCCCTCCCCAGGGACGCTGGATCCTCGGTGGCTGCAGGGGCCCACACAGCGGCCGGGGTCCTCACACGCTTGAGGACCCCCGCGGGGCCCCGTGCGCCCTCACCGGGGAGCGTCCCCAATGGGCGTGACTCATGCGAACCCCTTCCTCTCCTCGGGGGCACCCGCGCGCATTTGGGCCGGGGGCCCCCAAAAAGGGTGCCGGGAGGGGGGCGCGGGGTGAAAAGGCTAGGAGGGGCGCGCGCCCGGGAATTGGGGAAGTAAATTAAAGTTGTTGTTTTTAAAGTGATGCCGTGGCCCCCCATATCCCCCTGCGGCCCCCAAAAATTCCTTTCCCGGGGGCCCCCCAATATTCGCCCGTGGCCCCCATAAAGCCTGCCC
Organism: Phyllomedusa bahiana; assembly: GCA_025379985.1. Classification (NCBI taxonomy): domain Eukaryota; kingdom Metazoa; phylum Chordata; class Amphibia; order Anura; family Hylidae; genus Phyllomedusa; species Phyllomedusa bahiana. The sequence goes on from JAODAL010009179.1 coordinate 22,245, forward strand.
GCGGCCCCCCCTTTTATTCTGCCCGCGGGCCCCCCCTAAAGCCTCCTGCCCGGGCCCCCCTAATGCCTGGGCCCACATTAAAGCCTGCCCTTTTGGCCCCCTAATTTTTTGCTGTGGCCCCCCTATTTCTGCATTGGCCCCCCCTACGCTGGGCCCGTTTGGCCCCCTTTTATCCCGGGCCTGCCGGCCCCTTTTTTCCTGCCTGCCCGGGCCCCCCAAAAATGCCCGGCCTTTGGCCCCCTATATTTTTGCCCGTGGCCCCCAAACGCCTGCCTGCGGCCCCCCCAAAATTCGCCTGCGGCCCCCCATAAAGCCAGCATGCGGCCCCCTAATGCCTTTCCTGTGGGGCCCAAAAAAATTTCCTGCCCGCCGGGGCCCCCTATATTTGCCCGCGGCCCCCCTAATGCCTGCCCCCCGGGCCCCCCCATATTTCCTGCAGCCCCCCTAATGCCTGCCGCGGCCCCCATTTTGCCTGTCTGTGGCCCACATAATTTCCTTCCTGCAGTCCCCCATTTTCCCGCCTGCGGCCCCCCATAAGCCTGGGCCCGCGGGCCCCCCCTATTCTCCTGCGGGCCCCCCCCCCCACCCCCCCCCCCTATTTTTTTGCCTCGGCCCCCCTAATGCCTGCCTGCGGCCCCCTTATTCCCCCTGGGCCCCCAAAAATGGGCCCCTGGGCCCGCGGCCCCTATTCCGGCCCGTGGCCCCCCACATAATTTTTTTCCTGAAGGGTTTTTTTTTTTCCCCTTTTTTTTTTAAACCTGCCCTGTCCCTTTTCCCAAAAAAACATTGCCTTTTCCCCGCTAAAATTTTTGCCCGTGGCCCCCTACGCCTGCCTGCGGGCCCCCCATATTCCCGCCCGCGGCCCCCCCTAATGCCTCCTGCGGCCCCCATAATGCCTGCCTGTGGCCCAAAATTTAAAGCCTGCCCCGCGGCCCCCAAAATTCTGGGGGTGCGGGGCCCCCATAATGCCTGCCTTTCCCGGCCCCCCCATATTCGCCTTTCAAAACCCCCTTTAAAGCCTGCCTTCGGCCCCCATAATGCCTGCCCTTTTGGGCCCCCATAATGCCCGCCTGCGGTCCCCTATATCCCGCCTGCGGGGCCCCCCATAATGCCTGCCCGCGGCCCCCTATAATTTTGCCCGCGGCCCCCCTATTTTCTGCCTCGGCCCCCCTAATGCCCCGCTGCGGCCCCCCCATATTTTCCTTCGGGCCCCCCTAATGCCTTTCCCGCGGGGCCCCCCATAAACCTGCCCGTGGCCCACATAAATTTCCTGCCTGCGGTTCCCCCCATATCCTGCCTCGGCCCCCCCTTTAAAGCCTGCCTGCGGCCCCCTATATTCTGCCCTTTGGCCCCCAAAAATTCCTGCCTGCGGCCCCCCATAATACCTGCCTGTGGCCCCCCTTTTAACCTGCCTGGGGCCCCCATAAGCCCCGCCCGACCCCCCCCCTTTTGGGCCCCCGTCTGTGGTTCCCCCAAAAAACGGGTCCTTGGGGGCCCCTTAAAAGCCTGCAATGAGCCCCCCCCGTACGGCTGCCTGTGGCCCGAAAACGCCTGCCTTTTGGCCCCCATTCCCTGCCCTTTTGGCCTTCCTTTTTGCCTGCCTGTGGCCCCCATATTTCCCCGCCTGGCGGCCACCCAACCCTCCCGTGGCCCCCTTTAAGCCTGGCCCGTGGCCCCATTCGGGCCCGCCTGGAGCCCCAAAACGCCTGCCCGTAGCCCCCCCTTCGCCTCCTGAACCCCTAGCTATATAATTTTCCTGTCCCCTAGCAAAATACCTGCCTTAGTGCCCCTATATTTATATACCTACCTGTCTAAGGGGACAAAAAATCTATATAACCCCCTGATAAGGGGACTTAAATACCTATAATTAAGGGGGGTTTCTGGGAAATTTGGGGGAAAACTAATTATTTGTGTCCCAAATTTCCCCAGGGCGAAATCTTGGCCGGGGGGGGAATCGCATGAAGGGTTGAACCGGTGGAGAAGAAAAAGGGAAAAATGAACGACCCCGGGTCGAAAAAGGTCTCCCGTGAGCACTAAATGGGAAATTTTTTAATTTATTTTAATTTTTGCAGGCCTAAAATACAACTGTTTTCTACCACTATTCGTCACTGTATGGCGGGAATATATGTAATCAGGGCCTTGTAAAGCTGATATTTACATTTGGGGGGCAAAAGTTCGGCAGAGTCTGGCAGGATTATTTGGCCCTTTTTTAGTAAAGTTTTTGGGGCTTGGTTTTGTTGGAGTTTTTTTTTAGTAACAAAAAATTTTTGTCTGGTAGATTTTTCTCCCCTGAACGGGGTTTTTTTTAGTGTGTTTTTTTTTAGGGTTTTACCCCGTCTATGGAGGGGAAACGATTTTTTAAAAAGCAAATTTTTTCAGGGTATTTTCATTTTGCAGGGGACTGCTGAGGAGATGGAAGGGGCTATGTGGGGTAAAGCAGAAAAAATTTTTGCAGGGACCTTTGGGGCAGGGGGGGGAGAGGAAATTTTTGTGTGTGTGGTTTTGGGGGGGGGGATTTTGGTTTAAGGGGAGGGGGGGGGGGGGGGGCGCCATTGGCGTATCGCCCTTGGGGACCAAAATTCCCTTTTTCCCCCCCCCCCCCTATAATAATAAATTATGTAAACCTTTTAGGGTTGATACGACTGAGGTTTTCCTTCCTACAGTTTCTTTCCCTTGGGTTTTCAATTTTTTAAAATAAGAGCTACTAGCAAAAGGGTTCAGAAAAAGGGAAAGAAAAGGGGCCCGGGGAATATATTATTAACAGATTTTGGGCCTTGATCCAAAAAAAAATAAAAAACCCCTTAACTAATTTTTTCACAAAAAAAGTTTTCCCTTTACTAAAAAATCAAACAGAGAATTTAATTTTTTTTATTGTAATACAAAAGGGGTTTTAGGGGGGTTTACCCTAGTGTAGGTTTTTGACCCGGGGGGGAAAGTAAAGGGAAAAAACCCAAACATCTGTTTGTAGAGGGAAAAAGAAAATATGTGTGCTTGGCCATCAAAGCTAAATGAAGTGCTAGATAAAGCTCTTGGTGACACAAGGATGTTCACATTGAGGGACCAACCCCAAATGCTAGGAATGTCCTAATACAGCATAAGGACAGCAGACATTAAAGGGGTTTTGCCACAAAGTAAAATTGATGTGGGAAACTTGCAAACTAAATAATAAACTTTTTCACCATTCATCATTATTAAAAATTCTGGACCGTTTTTGTTTTAGCTGCTCCTTTAGTGATCGATTGTTTACAGCTTGTCTCCAGGGGACACGACCAGGGCTGAGAGCTTCTCAGTCCTGCTCAGACATCACCTCTCCTCTCAAGCAGCTACTGAGTGTTCAATCCCAGGTGCTGTCATTCTACTTCTGTCCTCTGTACTCCTTAGTAATTAGTCACAGTTCAAATAAATAAAAAAAAAAGAAACCTCAATCAGGTCTGTGCATTGATAAAGAGAAAAAAAAATCCACAGGTTTGGTTCCTGCAAAGGTTTGACCCTATCACCCCTGTGCTGTGAGGTAAAAGCTTCACCTCTGAGCTACTCACAGGTTTATACATAAACAGACCTATCTTTGACCAAAGAGAGAAAAGGCCTGGTGATGTCATCCTGCTGGGTCACATGATATGCAATTCAAAGAAATAACACACGCCCCCTTCTGAGCACACAGAGCTGAAGAGCTGGATGCACGAGGTATTAAATGAGATCGTGGCAAAACCCCTTTAAGTATTTGTGGAGAACTTAATCAAATGATGAATTAGTTCCTACTTTGACTCCTGCTCCCACAGTGGCTACAGGACTATGTCTTAAAATTGGGATGTAGACCTTTAACTCCACTGTATGCAGATGAGCAATCCCAGTCTTGTACTGTGTTAGTCATTTTCTGAACTGCGTCTGCATGCAAAACTATGCTAGCTCCTTGAAGCAAATGACCAACCACTTACAAAATTTCAGTCTTCTGCCTATAATATAGATAAAAGACATGAGGTGTAAATATCTGCATTTCAGGAGCAGGATTCTTAAAGGGATGCTGCACCAAAAGTTTTCTTTTTACATATTGACAAGCAATATGTGACTATTATACAAATTTTTTTTTTAATTGGGTGGTTATTATATTTATAAAAAAAATTTAAGTTCCCCCTATGTTCATTACTTTCTCTGACTTCCCCTCTGTGAGCTCTGATAGCACAGCAACGAGGGGATTGCTTGATGGTCATTTTTTCTGGTTGGTTTTGGTCTAAGAAGTGTAAATATTATCAGCAATAACCTGATAAGTGTGAAGACTACCTCCCTCCCAGAGCAGAAAAGAAGATTACCCTATTTTCCTTTAATGTATTGCTTCTCATCTAGTCTTATCTATCCCTGTGGAGAGAACAATAGAGCAATCATTATGTCATTACCTACTATTTCTAATGAGACTATATAAAGATGTGTAGGAGCTGAAGTAAAATTAGATTAGTCTGCCTTGTCAAGCAAAAGTTGTCTTTCAGAGATAGAGAATTACAATATTTTATATGTAATTTTTAATTGCATAGGACTCCTGAAATAAAAAAATGGTCAAAAATTCTAAAAAAAATATTGTCTAGGAATATTGGTTTTACGAATAATACTCCTTTATGTTGGCAGTGTACCTTTAAAGGTTCCCACCACGACATACTCTTTAATGGTCTCAATATGTGGGGTGCACCTCACCTTCATGAAGTTAATGTCCTCTGTTTTGTCGAACATGACTTGCACAGAGCTCAGGAGCTTTTTAGCTTCTTGCATCCGTTCATTCAGCTGTAGAACCTGGGCTGCATTGTCATTACAGAACTTGGCTTGAGCCTTATCCAAAATATCCATTGTTTTCCTCATGTCTTCATCTAGAATCTGATGCAATCTCTCGTACTGCTGCCGAACCTCATCTTTCAGCTGGTTTACCTTTTCCTGAGGGAGGAAAGACCAAAAACAATAATTGACTTAAGTGAGCAATTTCATTATAAGAACAGCGATAGAGTACTTGGGAGAATAAGCTTCTATGTTTTATTATTATTAGACTAAAGGTAGATGTAGTCCACAGAAAGGAGCTGCACCTTGAGTTGTTTAATTATGATCATGGTGCAGTATTACTGCAATTTGACCACAACGTTAATTCCAGGAAAATTAAAAAAAACTACGAGTGTATTGTTCTGACTACAATGCAGAATCGTCACATAGCTCATATGTAGTCAGAGGTTTATCAAGTGTGAAACCCGATTCATAAGCCACTAACCAACAGCAATGACTTCACTTTCCATATATACTGTATAAAGCCATCCAACGGGTGTAGGAGCTATAAACATTATATATAGCTGGTTATGACTGCATCCTCTGTATGGGGTAACACTTAGTACTTTATTAGTAATGCTGACCTCTTATTATTTGTTCAAGTTGCTTCAAATAGCTCATGTGCTTTCACCTTATTTGTAGAGGACTCCAGATGGGACAATTTTCTGGAAATAAACTTTATGGTCATAGACATCAAAAGATGTAATCAGCCAGATAAAAACCCTGCCCTGTGGATAACGTCAGAAAGGATGCAGGAGGGGAGGAGGGGGGCGTTCTGTCATGCCATCTGTGAATGTGTATAGGGATTGAGTGATCAACACAAACACCTGTGGTATACCAATAACCTGTATGCAATAAAATGACCATATGCATCTGATAGTGACCAGACAAAAAAATCACTTAGCAGTTAACACACATGATGTTCCCAGTAACATGCATGTTCAGCTTACTATACCCAAAAAGCAAAAAGAAAGAAAAGGTATATGAATAAAATGCATATCAAAAAATTAAAAAAACATACTTTATTTTCAAATTAATAAGACAACATGTGAGGTACAGACAAATAATGAATATGCATATCCTGACTTCCATATAATAAATATTAATCATTAATATGATACATATACTCAATATTTCACCCATACCCCCGGCTCCTCTAATGCACCTGCATCAGTCTCCTTTCTACACTGCAGAGTCTTCCCTCACACCACAAGTCTTTGAGGCTGACTGAACACAGCACACATGCTCAGTTATGTCAGTCAGTCTAAACAGGAAGTAACTCAGAGTCTATACTACTGCTGTACTCTGTATTCCAGGACAGGTTTCTGCACAGGAAGGAACACTTTTTCTTCTACTACAATGATAGACAAAATGAGCAGAATGTATGTATTTATTTTTCATCTTTTCCCAGAGAACCTCTTTAAATGACCACCTTCCAAAAGAGAAGTACAAAAGAGCAACATCCTGAAGAGATAGACAGGGCTGCCATCAGCATCAGCAATTTCAGCACAATCCAATATCAGCAGCACACTACTAGCTCTAAAAAGCAATCAAAAGAAACATAGGAACTATTGGAAACGCATTTCTGCTACTTTGAATACATGAAAAATATGAGGTTCTTAGTGTACATTTTTGATCAAAACTGTGTAAACCCACCCGCCACATCTGCTTTTCCAATAGTTCATATGTTCCTTTTGATTGCTTTTTAGTGCTAGTAGAATGCTGCTGATATTGGATTGTGTTGTATTTTACTGCCACACCAGCATGCCCATATGTTTTTTCTTAGAAAACTTTTCGGATGTGCAGACCAAACATTGTTTTCTTTTTAGTTTGTCGATATGGGGGAGTGGCTGCCCCCACTTTGGCTTTTGCACTCCGCCCATCTGCACAGGTTTTTAAATCAATGCAGAGTAACTTGTAACTTGAATCTATTCTCCCTGAAATGTGGAGGTCTGAACAGGCACCAAGAGAGGTAACCACCTGTTTCGAGGTCGCCTTGATGTGGCAGGTGGACTTACACAGTTTTGATCAAAATGTACACTAAGAACCTCAAATTTTTCATGTATTCAAAGTGGCAGAAATGCTTTTCCAATCGTTTCTATGTTCTTTTTGATTGCTTTTTAGTGCTAGTAGTGTGCTGCTGATATAGCATTGTGTTGTATTTTACTGCCACACCAAAAAACTTTTTGTATGTGCAGACCAAACATTGTTTTTTTTTTTTTTATCAGTAATTTCAGGACCCCATACAGCTAAAGTATATGAGCCCCCCTGCCCATTATCAGTTATTATCTCAAACCAAATCAGAAGACCCCATTTTTATTTGATCAGGACCCCTCACAGGAGTACAGCTAATATCACCCTGATGCCAGCCCAGGGGATGGAGGAGGAAACAAGTCAATAAGGGGGAATTCACACGATGTATTGCGGTGTGCGCAGGTTTCCATGAGAGCTGTAAAACACATTTGTTGCGCTGCTGAAAGTACGCTCTTGAAAGCACGTAATTTCAATGTAAATATGGCGCGCAATGCCCCTAGGCAGATTTCTGCCTCCTATATTTGACTACTTCATGGCACATATATGCCTGGAAGAATTGACAAGTCAATTGACAGGTAAGTGGAAAAAACGAGTGTAAAATATGTGCCATGTGATTCATGACGCTTATTTTACATTGTAGTGAATGAGAAGTACAATAATGTTGATTTGGCCACTTTTAAAATAAAGAGACATCATGTAACAAACCCCTTAAAAAAGTAACAAAATATTAAAATATTAATAACCTGAAAGTGAAATATAATTACTATGATTATTATAATCAGTATAGTTTGATTTTAGTCGACTCTATACATGCTAAAAAATCTTTGAGGAATTAAAAGGGTTGTCTCACTACAAGCATTGCTTTTTATGTTAAAGATCTTGCAAAAACAGGTCACTTTGCAATATATGTCCATTAACAGTGTCCTACCTATTCTGAGATTTCCCCTCTTGTATAGGCTGCATCAGCTCCTCAGGTTGCTATAGTTACAAACCTGTTTGATCTATCCTGATAGGTTGCCAGCACTGGTTGCTATAGATACAGACCTGGCTTCTACTGCAGCCTAGTAGAAGCCAGTAAACAAGCCCCTGAATTCAAAATGAAACCAAGAAAACAGGACTGATGTAGGATGAAACAATGTAGTGAGACAACCCCTTTAATAGTATGATTTTTTTTGCCATTGATTTCTATGTAAGAAGCTTCATCTAACTGCCTTTAGTATTTCACATCCTCTTCTGAAGCTACTCTGACTGTTAACATTATAATGATTGATCTTATCTATTATATATACTGCATATCACTCTTATTATGTAATGTGACCCTGTTTTTGCATCAGAACACTACGTATAATACTATAGTCTTTGAATGGACTTCTATGTCCACTGATGGAACGAACAGGATAACATAGAAGTGTATTTTCTTGGGCTATAACTTCCGCTCTGGCACCAACATTGCAAATACTTTCAAGTATTAGAAACAGCCATTCCAATCAATTCATTGAGTCAGTGACAGCTTAAATTAATTGTCTTTCCCCAATTCGCATTCATTTAAATAGCAAATTTGCTGATGCCCCATTTCTGTTCCTAGAGATAATTGTCTGCCGCTCTAAACTGCTGTCAAATTACAAACGATAATGAAGGATGATGATCTAAACAATGGAAATAATAAGGGTATAGCTCAAATAAAAGGATAATAAATGTAGGGCTCAGCTTTAAGATTTGGACTTGTACGTGAATATAGGGGGTGTCTGGAGAAGCCAGGACATGGAAAAGATTTTTATTTTCTGGAATATTTATATAGAGTATTTTTTTTTTTTTTTTTTTTTTTAAAGTCATAGCGCCATATAAACATGCATTATGAGGGATTTACTGTTGCTATTGGCTTTAATGGAACAGGCTATAAGGTAACTACTGTAAGTAGATTGTGAGACAATGGCAAGTTTTAATACATTGGAATGAAATCCATGCATTAAAATCAAATCATTCATCTTTGCCTTGGATGCAGAATGTTTAATAATTACCGAGGCTTGGCAAGATGGATGAGACCAGCTCCAAAACCATGTTTTGGGGAATGGACTCCCTATAACTCCCTATAATTATTCTAATCCTTAATTCTATCATACTAAAGGATTTCTATCAGACGTTGTCACTGACCATTTTACAATTCTTAGCAGCTTAAAGCCCTGTTCACACTGCTACTGGTGGCCCCATTTTGAGCCTCCGCCTGCAGTTCTGTCACATTTGACAGTAAGAATAGCACAGCATGCAGCAATATTCATACTGTCAAAATGATTGATACCACAACAGAATGAAATGGACCCTATTATCAGTTAATGGGGTCTGTCAGGCATCATTGGGATCCCCTGTAGAACAAATCCAAGAGATCCTAAAACATCAAGTTACTACTGTGATGTCAAATGGCCTGAGACCGAGATGTCATTTTGTAGCCCGAAAAAATATTTTCTTTTTTTCAGTAACTTTTATTAAAAATTACATGTAGGTGCCCAATCAGCCATTTTAGGAGTCAATACTATGACTAAGTCTAAGACCTAAGATATTTGAGATTTTGTGTCATTTAAGTGTGTGTTCACACACCAGAGTTTCTCAACTTGTATTTAGCATGTGGTCTGCATCTAAAATCTGCACCTTTCTGTACTTCCTTACATGCAGACTGTAAAATGTAGCAGATTCTGCTGATTTTTTTGTGTGGATAAGCCCTATTTCAATGGGGCTAATTGGCTTAGAATGGCCCACAGGGGAAACGTGGAACTCCCATTGGGCCCCTGAGAATTTCAGACCTAGGGTTGCATTTAAATTGCATATATGTCTTTGGGAGAAATTCAAAGAAAAAGAGGCAAAAAGCAAACGTTAACGTGTATGCGGCATGTACAGTCATGTCCAGCAGCTGTAGGGTGGGCTAACAGAATTAAAGGGGTTGTCTCACTACATTGATTCATCTTACCTCAGTCCTATTTTCTTGGTTTCACTTTAAATTCAGGGGTGTGTTTACTGGCTTCCACTAGGGTGCAGTAGAAACCAGGTCTGTAGCTATAACAACCAGTGCTGGCAGCCTATCAGGATAAATTAAATAGGTCTGTAGCTATAGCGACCTGAGGAGCTGATACAGCCCATACAAGAGGGGATATCTAGTGATAGGTAGGACACTGTTAATGGACACATTGCAAAGTGACTTGTTTTAGCAAGCTCTTTAAAATAAAAAGCAATCCTTGTAGTGAGACAACTCCTTTAATTCTACCAGTGGGCACCAGAATCAAATCCACGGGTGGCCCTAGGCACACCAGTCCAACACTGGGCGCTAATCCATGTCTTGGCTGTGCAATGCAGAATCAAGAGGATTCTGTATCAAAGAGTGATGTCTTCTTTTTTTCCACTGCCTGGATTTTAAGTCCACATCTGAAAACTCCACCTCATCTATACTGACACATGGATTTCCCATTCAAAATAGTAGGGCATGGAATGCAATTGGATTTTGATGTGGAATCCAATGCAGGTTCCACATCAAAATACTTTATGTAAAGATAGTCTAATGATATGAGGGCCTGTAAACAGTTATGTACTGCAAATAGCAACCATTGTTTTTCAAGATGGCTACTTCCATTGTGCAAAAGTAAGAGGAAAGAGGGTCCAGAGTCCTCCAAAATTTAATTGACACCAAGGCTGACTATAGAACTTACCTCCACTAATCTCTTGTCAGATTCCAGTTTGTACAGCTGATCCTCTATATCCTGTTCCCGCTCCTCAAGGCGATCTTGCTGTTTCATAAGCATTTTCTGCAAATCAAAAATTACAAATATTAATGAAATAAAAGAACTCTTTAAATATTTAAGTGTAAAGCAAAGAATTAACGGGCAAAGCTGTGCAACTGTTTTACCTTCTAACAGTATAAATAGACTAGCTCGTGCTTTCTACAGTTGTGGCTTACATGAAACTAGTGTCCAACAATGTGAGTCACAACATGGCAGGTTAAATACGGGGGCAGATGTGTGAAGTCGTTAAGCCACAAGCTGACTATCCAAAATGTAGTCCCCAATTATGGAAAGGTTCAGTGCAAGGGTGTGAAATTATTTAGCGGTTACGTAATTCACTATTACCAGAAATCGATCCAACGACTGCTTACCCAAAGTATCACAAAACTGGTACATGAACCTAAAACAACAAGGTCATCCATTTCAAAAAGAAGCTAAGTTATATCAGCCACTATTGAGCCATCATTCTGTAGCACAGTTACCCAGGCTGATAGAAATGCATAGTCCCTGCTTACTTCTACCCTCTGTAGCTCCTTCTGTTAGAATTTACATTGGATTTAATATACAGTACTTCAAGATTTATGGTGGTCTGAAAGGAAATGTGCAAAGATTTAAAGGGTTGTCTCCGTAGTATATGGTTTTCAAATAAACCCAATTGGGGCTTGAGACCCCACTCTAGCATCTAGAGTGGAAAGCTGGTTCAACAAGTAGCTCCTGCTCTGGTAGACTTGGCTCACCTATTAATTCACGGTAACGGTGGATGAACCTTAATCAATTAGTTGACTGCTGGGATGGCTTCAACTGGAAAAGGGGTAGTCCAGTTGTATTTTAAGAAGTGTATTGCATATTAAAGTAGCCAATTTCGAATAAATAAGTAACATAGCAATAGAGTCCCTATTGCATTGCAAAAAGTACAAGTAATTGCACTGACTGCAGTAATCAACCATTATAAAACTAAAGAGATGATGATGTGTGTTGGTGCATTCATACACTTCCATTGCCAACATTAGTTAAGAAAACATGAAGGGCATCTCTCAATTTTTAATTGTCTGTCTTTGTAGTAGTGAACCAGCAGAAAAGACACTGGCCCACATTTACTATCACTGTCTAAACTTTAGACAACGTTAACCTAGGCAGTCTAAAAGTGCACCAAATTTATCAGAATAGCTCATGGTAACTGATAAATTTGGTGCATCTTTAGACTTATCCAACTTTTCCAACTTATTTTTTTCAACTTATTTTTTTACAACTTATTTTACAACTTTTACAACTTATTTATTTACAACTTTTACAACTTATCCAACTTTTTGTCATTCCTTTAAATGCATAGTTTTGGTGATGTTTTTGGTGCATCATGTTGCGTCCTGGCAATGTCCCACTCCTATATGCTAACGCCATGTCAGAGAAGTCGTAAAAAGTGTCTTATGCCCATAATAAATGTGTCTGTGACATGGTGCATCAGAAATATTGCCCTTTATGGTATATTTCACAACATTTTTCTGGCACAACCACAATAGTAGACATGAGCCTTAGTCATCAGGCCAAAAGTCATCTTTAATATGTCCTTAAAAAGGATTATTTTAATATAAAACCACTTAAAGTCTGCCTGTAGAAGATATCAAAACAAATCAAAGAACACACAATGATTCAGTCGAACCCACTATGCTTCACTAATCTTTAATCATAAAATACGCATCAGAAATCCAGTGTATAAGGTCCAATAACACAACTATACAAGAAAATCCCAAAAATATAGCATCAATAAGGTACTGACAATGATATGCACAGACCAAAGGAAACCATATAATCACAACCGACAATAACTGGCCACTTTGATATGACCTTTGAGTGCCTGGAAAATCTAATTCCTGTGTATAGAAAATAGTGTGTGCACAGACACTAATTCGAATAAACTTATAGCATAACTCAACATACATATTTTCATTAGCACCCATTTAATTTGGCTTTAGGCATGGCCGAGTGTAGGCCTCGGTCATAGTTCATGATCAACCAAAGGCTGTCACGGCACCGTGCCCAAAATGGATTCTAAGGAGATCTACAATAACATTCTCAAGGTTAATCTTTCAGACTGTTCCAAACTACACCGGATGTTACTCCCTTTAAGGCGCAGCAAGGCCTGACTAACACAGGGGGAGCAATACAAGGCAATCAGGAAGAAAACATAACACCAAATACCAGTTTTGATAAACTTCACTGATCACAGTTTACATGGCATTACTCCTGCACTACTACAAAACACCAGTGACTATCTATTATCATGTTCTTTCTGCATCTAAATCTTTTGAAAAACTGAACTTCTCATACTTCTTTCATTTACTAACCTATCAAAATGTGATATTTCCATTTCAGGACGTGGAACTACTTTAAAGTTGGCCATTCATATGAGACTGGAGTAGGATGATGGTTGATATATGATCATTTAGCCAACACAGCCATACATATAAAGTCCATACATGTTTAATGACATCAGGGAAAGGTGAAAAATCTTTCCCAGAACATTCTTTCCACAAGATCATTATTTGACAAAAATCTTTTGCCCCATTAATGAATGAAAATTTTAAATATGAACGGCTGTTTATGCAGATGAAGACAGTGTGTCATTGGTTATCACAAATAGGTCATTGTATTGTTTTGGTTGAAATTGTTCATTTTCATATTCTATTTAACCTAATATGTATGGTCATCTTAACTGCTAGGCAGTACACCTGCTGTTATGGGGATATATAGCAATAGAATCTGTCCTTCACTCCCTGTGTTCAAGCACTTTCAGATTCAAGCCATCTTCAACAAACAGAATCCACCATATCTCACCGTGGCAACATCCAAAACTCTTATTGGTGCTCTGATTAATTCTTGTCTTGTTTACACTAACTCATCACTAATCAGTTTTTCCCTCTTCAGATTCTCCCCTCTCTAATCTATCCCGAATCCAGCAGCCAGACACGTTTCTGTCCAGCCAATATACCAATGACTCTACCAATCACTGCACTAGTTGCCCATTCACCTTGAAATACAATTTTAACCTATCCTACCCACAAACCTCTCCACAGAGCTGCACCTCCTTCCACCTCAGTCATCTGTCTACCTACCCATGAATTCTGTTGACGATCTCAAACTAACTGCCCCCATGATCTGAACCACAAACTCTTGTCTCCCAGACTTTTCTTGTGCTACACCAGTTCTCAAGGAAATTGACACCTCGGCCACTCAGATTATTTCATCCACAGTTTTATGCATGACCTAGAGTCACTCCTTTTTAGACATTTCTAACACATTTTGTAATCTGCTACCTCTATCACACTCATACCCATGGACCCTAATGCATTTCACATGAATGGAGACATAGATACTAGCTAAATGACAGGCTAGTGCAGCTTTATGTATGCTATGCTATTTAAATAAAATGACTGGACCATTGTACAAATCAAACACTTTTTACCTTTTTTGTAATCCCTATTTCTTTATGGACTATGAGCCGCTATACGCATGGCCTTTTGCTTGTCAAGCCATAAAAAAGAATGTTCGTTCGAAACGCGTAGGCTACGTTACTTCTCCTCACACCTTGCTATATGTGACCATTTTTTGTGATTGTTGCTTTTATAATTTTTTAGAATAAAGCCTTTAAATATTTACATAAAGATCAGTGCAGGCTTTCTCTGCTTTCCCATGGCCTTTTGTTTGTATTGCTTTTTAGTATCTTACTATGTAATGACTACGGTAATTTTGTCTACATATGTAACCATGCATGTAGAGTGCATTTTAGAACATATCGGTGCTATATACATAAAGATAAATATTATTTTTATGAACACAAAATCTAATTTTTTCAGGGGATGCCAAGAACCAGACATAACAATATACAATTCATAAGTCATTTGGTCCAGGTCCAGAAGCTAGTGTGAACTATTTTAAACCCGAGGAAGAAGTGATTCTATTAACAACAAAATATTATTCAGAATAATTAGGGGCCAGCAGCAAGGTTTCAGGGGCTCTGGCCACCTGACTTCAGAGATTTCATCAACCCCACAGTAACCTAATATTTCCTTAAACATAATTATTTTTAAGCATATTAGGAAACAAAACAGAATAAGAAATGAGAAGCCATGAGGAATTTTATGTTTTAAAATAGGTACTGATAGGGTTATTGGAAAATAGGTAACCTCAAGGCAATAGAGTAACTATATTATTCTGCACATAACTGACTAATAATAAAACAGTGAATACATCCACCCACAAAATGCCCAGCATTATGCAATGCAAGTATGGTATGTAGGAGGGGGATCACCAGAAATCAAATGATATACCCAGCACTAAATAAGTAATACACTGAGTAGGTGTGTGCGTTGTGGCATTTAAATGTGCCTGAAATTCCTGTCAATGCATTAGTACCTTGAAACAAAGGTGGCGTCAGAGAAATTCTGAGCAATATATGTACAGCTAAAATATCTATAATTATATATGTATATATATACAGTAAAATTACTTTAATCTGGTATTCTTTATTAAATGCTCAATGTACTTGGTAAGATTTTGTTTTTGCCATCCCACGTTTATAGCCACAAAAGCCATAGCTTTCCTATTTTTACATCAACATAGCAGTATGAGTTCCTGCTTTTTGAAGGAACGAACTGTAGCTTTCCTTTTGTCACACACACATAAGTCAGTTTTTCATTTCTATTACTTTTATTACAGAGTAAGGGTGCGTCCACACAGCAGTATGAAAATACCGGCTGGATTCTGATCAAAGAATCCGGCATGTATTTTTACATCTTTTACATGGACCATTCTGTCCACGGTTTGCGGAATCTCCCGTCCCCCTCAACCATTAACATGCTCATCTTCTGCCCGAAAAAGAAGAATGAGCATGTTCTAAGTTTTTTTCAGGAACGCCAGCGGTATGAAAAAAAAGTTCGGCAGGAAATCTATTCAGTGTGGACTGCTGAACGGATTTTCTATTAAAGTCTATGCAGATGGTTGACAGTCAGTTTTCAAATCCAAAAACCCTGCCGTGGGGATGTAGCCTAAATGTGGGATAAAAAAAACAAACATCATTTTTATTTACAACATTATATAAATAATGTATCCACTGTAGTGTACAGGTTGTTACAATTATGGGGCTATCAAATATGTCTAGATTATTTACTGTGTTGTAATGTTTATTTGATAAAGTGTATTAAAAAACATGTTTATTGTAATTGTTTTAGACTTTTTTGTTTATGCTTTTATATTTAAAGGGTTATTTTCACAACACTGATTAGCATTAAACATGTAGGCAAATGTAAATAAAGCAAAATCAGTAATAGCACCAAATACATTGCTGTTCTGATTTTGCTTCCCTTTATGGTGCGTCCCCATGGCAAGGGACAAATACCGGTTGGTTTATCCAAAGCACTCCCCCTTCACATTCACTTGTACATATTCCGTCTGAAAACCGGACAGAAGAATGTGCAGGTACAATGTTTTTCGGGCGGCCTGCGGGCGTAAAAATCGCCGGGCCGAAAACCCATGCACTGGGGACATGCCCTCACAGTTAGAGCAGTTCTTATCTCCTGCTTGTTTACACAAGCTTCCCACCTCTCTCTGCATTAACAGCAGCACTGACTGGGATGGTCAGGATGGTGACATTACTCTCTGCTGCTGATAAGGTTTTAGGCTTATCAGCAGCACAGGAGCTTGTTTATGTTTCTTACGGACAAACTTTAACCCGTAAGAGCACTGTAATCCTGTGCACTTCTGTTTACACCCCTCCATCAACTATGTCCCTCTAACAGCTAGGAACAGCAGTGTTGATATGTCAGTCGCTGCTGTAGAACCACCTATAGCCTGACCAGGAAGTGTTAGTTTACAGCTGGCTGTGAAGAGCAGGCTGTGTGAAAAAGCATGGTGAGACTACCCCTCGGAGCCTCTGTCGCAGAGGTGGACCTAGGTTAATTTCATGAGTGACACCAATGGAGCCAGTTGGGTTTCCGCCGTGGTGTACGTTGTTTTTCCAAACTTTTTACAGAACCTGTGACAGATGCTCCAATGATGCATATGTGAATCAGGCCTTACACCGACAGCAGTGCATCTTGTGGCTCACTGTAGGGTGCGATCCCACTGCACAGGACAAATACCGCCTGGAGAAAAGCCCTCCCCCTTCACATTGAGATGCACAGATTCCGTCCGAAAACCGGACGGAAGATTGTGCTATTACAATGTTTTGCAGCCAGACCGCGGGCGGACAAACCGCCCGACGGAAAACCCGTGCAGTGGGGACTACTGCAGGGGTTTTCCATAGAGCACCATTGTGCTCATTTTCGGCCGTTTTTTCAGGCGGTTTGCAAAACCGCAAATCGGCTGAAAAACCGGCCGAAAATGCGTGCCGTGGGGACATGCCCTTAGACTGAGTTCACACAAGGCAGATTAGGCCAGTTAAAATCCACAGCAGATTGCACTAAACAGCAATTGAATGAAATTTAACATATCTCATCCATATGCTTAGAACATTTTCTGCATTGAAAACAAGATTATTACTGATTTTAACCCTACCAGTTTTTTGTTGGGAAATGCGCGAAAATTTACTATTGATTTTACCACTTTCAGTGTAGCAGAAATCTGTGGTGATCGATCAAACAGAAAAGTATACTTGCTCATGTTACTTTCTTTTTGCTAATATTGATAGTGCTGCAATAAAAAGTATTTTCTGCATTATTATTATTGGTACTGTTTAGCAGTTTTATACAACCCCGTTAAAATACACTGTACAAAAAACAAATATTATAACTGGTAATTTTATACCTTTCTCAAAATCTTTTAGATAACAGCCTCATTTCAGTGCAATGTAATTCAAATGGGATTTTTTTTCTATAAAGAACTCCCACATTATTTTATTAAATTAGTAGACTGGAAAGATTGTTGTCGTAGCAACATATCCCTGATTAAAAATGCATCTCAATTTGTATCTCGAAGATTGACTTTTAAAAAAAACCCAGGGGGTCGCTAGACAGTTCTTTGGGGGGAGAAGCCCGGGTTGTAAACCCTTTGCCTAAATGATTAGTCTCCAAACTCTCTGCAGTGAGAAGCCCCCCCCTCCAGAGCTTCACCACTCTCAGGGGCGTAGAGCAGCCTCCTTTCTGTGCCCCCTGCACAAGCCCTCCCCGGGTACAGCACGACAGAAGGCCCCCTGCCTCCTCCTCCGGCTCTGCAGCAGATCGTCGGCCCCATCACTATGGAAACAAAATGGTTTCTGGTTTCCCTAAGTTTCCAGAGTCCCCTAAAAGTCCAGGGCTTCTGGGCCCCCCCAGTGACTGTAACCCTGATAAGGATGCAAGGCAGGATGGGGGGCCATGTCCCCCCTTTACGTTTCCAGAGGTACAGTTATTAGTATTTTCATCAAAGGGACTGATCTCACAAATGTAACACCAGTTAATTTGGACTGTGTATATACTGTTCCTGTGTGTTATAAACATCCCAAAACCCCCCCGTTTTTGGCGGGGGGGTCCCGCTTTTGGGTCCCCCCCCGCCCTCCCGGCGAGTTGGCAATTCCCCCCCGCGCCAGCAGGCAGCGGGGTTCTTTAATGACCGCGGAGAAGAGTAGCGCTGGGGCTACTCTTGCACGGCGGGGTTCCCACAAGGGTAAAGCGGCCACAGGGGGCCCGCTTCCCCCGGGGCCCGGAGTCTGCTGTGCAGGGGGGGAGGAGGAGGGATGCCCCTCCTCCCCCTGTTGTACAGCCCCGGGTGTGCGGTACATACAGGTCAGCGGCGCTGGGGAAAGTGACGCGGGCTGCACCATTACCCTGTGACGGGGGGAGATCGTAAGGAGTGGCCTTTTGCTGAGGGAGTTGGTGAGGTTGAAGGTTTTTTTATTTTATTTTTTTTAAAGCTTTAGGGGGGTCTGCTGGAACAATGGGCGGGGTCTACCTGGAAAAACAATGGGGGCATACCTGGAAACAGGGGGGGGGATACCGGGCACAATGGGGGGGGTCTACCTGGAAAACAATGGGGGGATCTACCTGTAACGGGGGGGGGGCCCCTATGGAAAAAACAATGGGGGAAAATCCTGGAAACAGAGGGGGCTCCTGGAAAAGGGGGGAACTACCTGGCAAGCAATTTGGGGGGGCACTACCTGGCAAAGAGGGGGGGCACTACCTGGCAAAGAGGGGGGCACTACCGGGAAAAACAAGGGGGGGGCACTACCGGGGCAACGAGGGGGCACTATGGCAAACAATAGGGCATACCTGGAAAAAATGGGGGCTTTACCTGTCAACAGAGGGGGGCCTACCGGGAAAAACAATGGGGGACTACCTGGCAAAAAATGGGGCATTTTCCTGGCAAACAATGGGGGGACTACAGTAACAGAGGGGGCATCCTGGAAAAACAATGGGGGGGCTTTCTCTGGAAACATGGGGGACAAAAGGAAAAATGGGGGCTTACCTGGCAAACAAGGGGGGGCATCCCTGGCAAACAATGGGGGCATACTGGTAACAGAGGGGGCACTACCTGGCAAAAAAAGGGGGCACTACCGGGGCAAAAATGGGGGATCAAAATGTCAAAAGGGGGGGGCATCTACCTGTCAAACAATGGGGGGCACTACTGGCAAAAATGGGGGCATCCCTGGCAGCAGAGGGGGCAACATGGCAAACAGGGGGGCATTCCCGGGTAACAAAGGGGGGCACTACCTGTCAAACAGAAGGGGTCTACTGTCAAACAATGGGGGCACTACCTGGAAAACAAGGGGGGGCACTACCTGGCAAAACAATGGGGGAACTACCTGGCAAAAGGGAAGGGGAAAAACCTGGGAAATTAGGGGGGATACTGGTAACAAAGTGGGGATTCCTGGCTAACAAAGGGGGGCACCCCTTGGCTAACAAAGGGGGGGCTTTACTGGCTAACAAAGGGGGGCATTACCTGGTAAAAGGGGGGGCATCTACGGGCTACAAAGGGGGCTTACCTGCCTGTAAGGAGCACTAGGGGTTTGTGGGGCTTTTACCTGGTATTGGGGGTTTTCTACCTGGTTTTTCCCCCCAAACCCGTTATGCGTTAGGTGGAGTGGGTTTGGGTGGTTTTTTTGAAGGGGCGTGGCACACCAAAAGTGGGCGTGTCCATTCAAGTTTTGGGGGCCCCATTTTAAATCTCCCGCTTTTTAAATTTTTAAAAAATTTTTGGCAACTATGGGGGTTTTTTTACAGTTATTTTTTATAACACACTACACACTATATATATACAACACATGTACTTCACAAGGGACAGATTACTCAAATGTAACACCCGATAGTATTATACATGTATATACTGGTCCCTGTGTAAAGTACGTGTGTGGTGTGTGTGTTGTTTTGGTGGTGTGGTGTGTGTGGTGTTGTGGTATAAATAGTGGTGTAGTGTTATATAAAAAAATATTACGTAATTTACATACAGGAAAAATATTAAAATTTTTCCAATATTTACCTGTGTGTTACATTTGTTTATACTGTCCCGTGTGTAACAGTGGGTAGGTCCCATTGCAGTGAGATAAGTTGAGTATTAAAGTGGTGAAGAAAATAAAAGGAAAAAAAACAAAACAAAAAAAACCAAACATATAACCTTTTCCCCCATTAAATGCTTTAATGAAAAAATTGTAAAAAAAGTACACTATTTGGCATACCATGTGCGTATCCCCCCTGTGCAAATAAAACTGATTTTTACCCCCCCCCATAAAACACTTTCAAAAATTTAATAAAAAACTATTTTTTTTTCATCCCACTGTACAAGAAATTGAATAAAAAGTTCAAAAAAGCCCATGACCCTACAACGTCCCAAAAGGGAAAAAAGTTATGGCTATTTGAATTTAATGATAAAATTTTATTTATTTATTTCGTGTAACTTTTTACTAAAAACATTAAAAATAAAATATAAAATGGTATAAATTGGGTATTGTGAAAAGTGTTTATGCCCCCAGTAAGCGTGTTAAAATTTTTTTTTTAAAAAAACACTACTAGTTTTTTTTTTCACTTTGCCTCTTAAAATTTGGAATACAAGGTGATCAAAAATATTTTATAGCCCAAAATGGTACCAGTAAAAAGTTGGGTCATCCCCGCACAAAATAACTTTACACGGCTCTATAACATACAAGAAAAAAAAAAAGTTTTTAGATGAAAAAGAGAAAAAAAAATGGAAGGCAGCGTGTCATTTAGGAGTTAAATACATCACCAATATTCCGTTTTTTTAGATAAAGAGGCCTTTTGTGCCCCAAATTTGGGGGAAAAAAATGAGGGTGCAACCTATATTTTTAATTTTGAGGAAAGGTGGGTGGGACAATGCTGAGGCCCTGGGCGGGAGGGGGGTATGTGGTGGGCCTCACTAAGGGAGCAAAAAGGAGAGGGCTCTGCTGCTGGGAAGCTAACGGCGGGGTTTTAAATTTCCCCCTTTTTGCATATGGATTCCCATAAATCTAAAAGGCTGAAGGAGTATAAAAGGGCTCACGCATAAGCCCCTCTATGCATAGTGGAAGCGGGTTGTTCCTTTACCCCTGCTAACAAAGGGCCCGTTTTCCCCTGTTTTTAGGACTAGCAACGCCTGCCCAAAAACCAAAATAAGGTAAGGGAAATTTTTTTTTTTTAGACAATTATCCCGTACATTCTAATAACTAGACATAAAAGTCACTAAAAAGTCAATTATTATGCACGACTGATAATTTCGTCAGTGTTCCTGGAATGTCCAAGTGTTTATACAGTATTCGTGATGTGAAATGCTGAACAATTTAATGAGGACTGCAGTAAAGTAGTACTTATCAAGAGTGACACAAAAATGGGCCTTACTCACAGCAACCATTTTAAGCTCAGCTTTCATAATGAATACTGAACTTACTTTGGTCAACAAGTCCCATTTACTGTTACATAGATATGTTAAGAGAAGGGGGGAAATTATTTTTAAAAGGGAGCACCAGTTTGGTGTGTAGTGTTTTGATTGCCTTTTTGCCCCACTTAGCTCTGCATTTTCACAAAAACTTATGGGAAAAAGGGGCCGGGGAAAACTCACGGCCCCTTTGGTTGAACAAATCCTCAATTTTCTTTGATTATGTTTTGAGAAAGAAAAGGGAAATTTAAGGGCCGCAATTTTTGACTATTTGCCGTTTGGGGTTTTTTTTCCCCCATAGTGTTTGAGCAGAGCGATATTGGTTGATGGTGGGAGGCAAAATGAGTGGGTGGAGAAGGGGGGAACATCTCTCCTTATGGGGGGAAACACCAGTTAGGTGTGTAGTGGTTTTTTTATTGCCTTTTAGATATTTAAGTTAGGTCTATTTTTGGGCATACTTGCCTCAGTATGAATCCAAAAGAATAATAAAATTGTGGGTTGCTTCATTGGATTTAAGTCAGATTTACCCAACTAATACAGTAAAAAAAAAAAAAACCAAACTGTAGACCACTAGATGCTTAAAACCAAAGACCAAGCTTTCCTTTTGGGCTCAGATCTACCCAAAATTTTTGGCTTTGACCCCATATTTTCCCAAAATAGATTGGAAAATTCAGCCCAAAACAAGAATAAACGCTGATACGATTAAAATCCTATGTGGGTCCTTCTTTACTGTGCAAGATCCTTCAAATAGATGCCATTCTACATAAGTTCTAGGGTAGAACGTCTCCATTATTCACCACAATGCTTTGGCTCTGTCATTGCAAATACAGTATGAGGCCACAGAGACTATTTGTGCCTCTGTACTAGTTCCACAGTTCTGCAATCTGCATGAGGCCTTCAGCTGAGAAGGTCAGTGGCTCAGTCAAGTGGAATTTTACATTTCTCTGGCAGATTACCTTTGGTAGTTCCTCAGTCCATACTTTAGCGTGGCTCCAAGGTGGAGCATCTGTGTTGCCCAAAAGGTATTTTAGGATTTCATTCTTTACAGTTTTGGTTTCAATTTTTTTTTAAGGCACAAAAACAGCCCGTTTTTGGAGACCAGAGGCTTGGCCTAGACGCATTGGACAAAAAAACTCATGAAAAAAACCAAAACCTAAAAACCGTTCATTAAAAAAAGGAGTTTTTTTTGTAGGGGCATGTAAAAAACAGATCAGAAAAACGACCGTTTTTTGGTGCATTTTCACGCTTTTTTTTTTGCAAGAATGCACAGTATTATAATTGCTGTGGATTTCTGCAAAAAAAAATTTTCCAAAAAAACACACAAAAAAATTTCCGGGGGTTGCATAGACTTCAAAAGTAAATTTCTGCCCTTTCTTGTGTTTTTTTTCAAATGTTTCAAAAAACGACTAGCAGCAAAAACGAGCAGAAAAAAAACGTTCTGTGGAGGCTACAGAACGTTTTTACTATTAAAGTCTATGGGATCTGTTTTCAGTTGTATCAGCAGTTTTAGAAAATGAAAAACACTGAAAAATTATGAAAATGCGAAAGGAGGGAGTTTGCTAATACTCTTTAGATTTTGAAAGTCTATTTCTTTTAAATACTCAAAGCAGGGGCTTCCCCTGCTTTAAAAAAGGGCAATAGCTATCACCAATTCAAAATACCTTGTAAAGCTAGTATTCAATAAATAATTCACGAATTTTCTTTGCATTAATTTCAATTGGGGAAATTTTTTGTTATTGAATATTTAATAGAATCAATCATATAACGGGAAAGTGCAATATTTCTAATAGAAAATGAGCTTTTTTTGCTTTTTTTTTAAAAAAAAAAAATTTTGTATTGGAAGGATGAGTAATGCAATGTAAGAAGCCTCAGATAACAAAGTAACGTGAATGAACCACAGTAAGCTACAGTACTTTTACAGTACTGTTTGTAAATATTAGTTTTTGTTTCTTCATTACTAATGGGATACACACATTTTAATTACTGTAACCCGCCTGACCAGAATCTAGGTTTATTTCTTAAAGCTCCCCATTAGTTTATTCTGTCAAATGTTTGAGGTCGTTACCGGCAATTTCTGTTTTTTTGGGTTTGGGGAACCCTTTAAAAGGGATGTAGTCCCGTACTAAAAAGGCGACAAAATTTGTTCCCTTTTTTTAAAAAATCTGCCTTTTAGGTTCTTCAGAAAAGAAAGATTGAGAATACTGTACAATGTAAGAGAAAAACAAGCAAAAACATGGTTTTTTCCCATCCCGATCTAAATAAAAATAAGTACATATAATGGGGCTAAAGACAACGGTTTGTTTAAAAGGGTTGTCCACAAAAAAATATTGGGGCCATTCTAAAGGTTTTGTGTTCTCTGTCGAAAAAAGTTCCTCCACGGACACAGGCCGGTGGAGAAAAAAGGGCAAACACTGTCACCTTTAGACTATGTTGCCTCTATTTCCCAAAAGTGTGCTAGGCCACATGTATGAAAACTGTCTAGGTCTAAGACTTTCTTTGTTGCCCTTTTGCAACCAATGAGGCTCCCAATTTTATTTTTTCAGGCTCATATGAAATGAAAAGGGGAGCGTGATTGGTTATGGGGGCTTAACCTTGACGTTTTTTTTGAGGCCCTTTTTTGTGCAGAATAAAAAAAATGGTACCACATTTTTGTAAAAAAATTTTGTGTATATAATATATTTAAAAATTTTTTAAAAAGGTTTTACATTTTGTTTTTTCCCCCTGTTTTGTAATAATGTACTTGAACAGAGGATTAAAAGCCTGTAAAAGGGCCCTTTTTTTAAAGAAGTAAGGGAGTCCAAAAGGGTTTCTAAGGGATAGGATGTAGGTTTGTTTTAAGTTGAATTTGTTGGGTTTTTTATTAAAATTTTAACCCAGCACAAAAAGGTTTTTTGTTTTTTTGGATAGGGGGGAAAGTGTTTTTTTTTACTTTGTTTGTGTCTGTCAGGCTTTTTAAAAAGTTTTCACCCCATTTTCACCTCAAAGGGTGCTTGGCGTGCTGGAATTGTATTTCACAACTTATCTGTTGGGAAAATGGAATACAAATGGCAGCAGTCCCCCAAAAGTCTCCCTTTTGTAATTTGGGGCGGTATAAGTCGGGAAAGGTTTTTAAGTCAAGGTGTCTGGGATTGTTTCTCAGAGGCATCTATCACTTATAGGAGCCCAGTGTTTAAAAAATATATATGCTTAATATAAATATTTCTCTGGACTCTGCAAAATAGAAAAGTATAATACACTACCATATTCTATCCCTTTTTAAAAGCATGTTGAATTAACAGAAGGATATCGCGGCCTTCATAGATATTTTTTTCCCTTTTTAATGTTTTGTGTTTTATATGGGAGCTTTCTTGGATACAAATTTGTTTTTGAATACGAAACTTTTCCCCGTATATTTAGCAGAACCCTATATCCCTAATTTTAATAAAGCAACAAGATCTTTACAACACATTATACAAGATAAAAATAATAGTGCCTTTGGGGAAATAAAATCCTTTATATGCAATTTATATAGAAATTTTTTTATAGCATATGCAATATATAGATTTTATGTATCTGAATCTAACATGTGCAAAGTAGAAGAAATGGCTCATAATCTTAAACCACTCAGATAACCCAACTTAAATAACGCTTCACTCTTCTAAACATCTGCTATTTTTCTATATCTCACCACACTGTGCTGCATAACAGAATGAACATACGGCTCATAGTCTGCCACAAGCATTTTGACCAAGAAGAGAAAGAGAACAGTTCAGGAAATGGGCCAAATAATTCTCCACCCTAATGTTATGAGATTCTCAACTCCCTTCACACAAGGAATGAGATGCCAAATAAAAACAAGCTTTAAATCATGTCTGAAAAATAAAAATTTTAAAATTTCCAACAATTTAAAAGGTTAAGATTAAGGCCCTTGTTGTTGAAGAGGGTAGGATATGAAACTGTAGGCATTGCCAATACTAGACAGTCTTATCCCTCAACTGCTCTCCTTTCATGTTGACACATTTCCAATTTTTAAGTTTAAAACAGGTATAAAAACAGATAAAAAAAAAGCTATGGCTCCAGACAAAAAAAAAAACAACGTAAAAGTGAGTGATGTAAAGGGTTGTTTGCTCCCACTGACATTTTATACAGTTCACTCTACAAGAATCTATGCGATCAAAAGACCTAAAGGGGTTGTCCAGGTTATTTTTATACAATCTACTTAGGCTATGTCTACACAGCAGAAATTTCCTGTCGGATCTTTGGTGGTTTTAGTATTTTGAAACAGTTGAAAATCCGATGGAAAAATGTCAACATAACTTTAATAAAAAATTGACTGCAGTTACACAGGTATTTTTTTTTTTGCTGTTTTTGGCCCCCTTTTTGGGGGTTTTGGAACTTTTTGTTAAAATCTGAGTCCAGAGGGGGAAAATTTCTATTGGTCTATGTAACCTTCTGGCGGTTTTTTTGGATGTTTTCGGTGTATTTTGGCACGGTTTTTGGATGGTTCTGCTGAAAAACTGCCCAGGTGTTTAAACAATATATGTGATTTTTGCATACATTAAAAACTGCCCAAAAACAGTCCAAAAAACCAGACCAAAAAACACGGCAAAAACCTCAACAAAAAACACCCAAAAAAACTCACTGGAAACCTAGCCACTTTGGACAAAAAACTGACAAAATAATCAGGTTCAAAGCAGTTTTTAGGTTTTGGTTTTCAATGAGTTTTTTGTCCTATGCTGTGTAGACTTAGCCCTAGGGTAGTGGTGCCCTGATAAAGTAAAAAAGCCGTAGATAAATATGTTTTTTTTAATTTACAAACATTTCACCCCTTCTTATTTTCAGTTGTTACAGCCGTTTGGCAAAAATTATAACACGAAAAGCAGCCATATTGGTTGTCACTTTTGAATCAGCATCGCAGAAACCGACAATTTTGTTATTTTGGTTAGCATTTTCTATCAACAACAGAAGGGCAGTTTTATCAACAATTGCTAGGAAAATAATTCAAAAGTGTCAATGAATATTGCCGCACCTTCTTATGTTATGTCTGCATATATGTTTAACACACCAAAAAGAAAATCTCCAATATATCTAACGACTAAGCTTTCTCAATCAATCTCAAAGCTTGATTTTAAGGTTTGGGAAAATTGCAAATTACAGTTGACATTGAGTCGCTTTACGCCAGCATCCCTCACAGTCTAGCACTAAAAGCTATTTCTTTTTGTTTGTTAAAATTGAATATAATGAGGAAACCATTAGCTTTCTACTCATGGCTATAGAATATTTGTTAACACACAGTTTTTTTTATGTGTAATGACAGGTTCTATTTACAATTGATCCAGGCATCTATGGGGGAAACATTTTCCCCCTTGGTGGCACATTTGTCACTTGGTGGGAGGAGAATTATTTTTTTTAGAACTGAACATGTTTGTGGACTGTTTAGAGTGGTATGACCGCTACATTGATGACATCATAATCATCTGGTCTTCTAATGTGATTGACATACCGCTCATTGTTGATTATAACAACAACAATCCTTATGGTTTGAAATGTACCTGCTGCCATGATTGCCAGTCGGTTTCTTTTTTGTACTTGACTATTGTTTGATTTACTGTATGTAATAAAAATATTGCAACAAAAACCTTTAGGAAGCCATTATCTGCAAACAATTCATATAAGGCTATGTTCACAAGGCGTAATTGCGGCAAGTACAATACGGCCGCAATTACGCCGAGTGCTTTGGGAGTCGCTCTGATACGTACTCCCGCGGTGTGGGGGGGGAGGTAGCCCACCAGCCTCATTGACAGGCGTTGCTCGTGGAGGTAATTGACATGTCACTTATCTCCACGCGTGTACAATACGAGCGGGAAGAGGAGGCGTAATCCATAGTTCTCTATGAGAACTATGGATTACCGTAATTTCGGCGCGCATGTCGCTCGTATTAGAGAGCAAAAAGACACGAAATGTGCCCCGAAATACCCTAACGCTGAAGGAAGCCATTTACATGCAAGGCCTGAAAATATTTGTAAAAATATAAAAACAGAGATTTGTTAAACAATAAGAAAAAGACAAATATTCCTCCTGAAAAAAGTACTGCCCTAAGTTTATTACCACCTATTGTGATCAGTATGATAATATTAAATCCACTATATAGAGATGCTTACCTGTTGCTACAAGATTGAGAACAGGTCTCATCAACACTGCACTGGCTTTTGGTCAGATTCAGATTTTGAAACAGATTCAGTATTTAGAATCTGCAAAAATCCAACTGTAAACCAGTGCCTATACACCTAGGTACAAAATCTGAGCTATAGTCTTCTTTTGCAGGATTTCAAAACCTCCCACCTCAAAAAAAAACTTAAAACATGTTCTATAATCCATCTTATTATGGCGGATTCTAATACATTTCAATCTAACTAGGGCCGGATGAAATTCTAAAACCGGTGGCAAAATCCACACCAAAAACCGTGGTAACGTAATGGTAAAATACTGTCGGATTCTATAACAGAATCCGAGGGCATTTTACCATTGCTGTGTAGATATAGCCTAAGTGTTGGTTGTAGGTTTTTTGTTAGAAGACCTCCCACAATGGACACACTCCTTTCTCCAAGTCACGTGACTACAGGTGTGATACATGGCTTTGGAATAAAGGTTTTATAAATGCCATAAATCTAAATGTATTTGCTATAATTTTGCTGTTCCTAAAAACATTGTAATAAATAAATTGGACAACTGGAAGCACATTATACAACTATTTATTAATTGTGATACCACATGGGTGGTTTATGAAGTTTCTGCACACAATGCAATTTGTTGTATGTGGGTTGCACTAGCCACAAGATGAAAATAAGAATACAGGAGCTCATATTCATATGTAATGCATCTAAACGTTTTAGAGATATACATGAGAAATGTTTCTAGTTTTTCTTGCTTTGGCATGGAACAAGTCAACATGCCTAAGAGGGGTGGAGATAGGAAACACCTCCTCTTGAAAAGAGAAGACTTTTGGATTCTAATGCTAAACAGCAGTATACCGAATGGCCTCTATCAAAACTTTATTATTTTTTTATTAAAAATTTAGCTTTAACATTTTGATACTTTTTAAGGTTCTTTGTTCACTTTTTTATGTACTTATTGGATCATATGATTGTTAGGAGGTGGAGTTTTAGCACTGTATAGAGGATAAGTAGGAACACCTGTTATTAGACCTTTGGCTATGAGTTAGGATCAGTATGATCTGAAACACTTATTTATCTCTTTAGGAAGTAATTTGAAGATTCCTTTTGTGGATTGAATGGATATTTTATTATTTATACAATAAAAATATTTTGGAAGTTTTTATGAAGCTGCTTTTGAAAACTTGTTTTCTGCAAACAATTCATATAAGGCTATGTTCACACGGCGTGTACAATATGGCTGCAACTACGGCGGGTGCTTTGGGAGTCGCACTGATACGCGTGTACTCCCGCGGTGCGCGAGGGGGGGGGGGTCATAGCCCGCCGGCCCCATTGACAAGCGTTGCTTGCGGAGGTAATTGACATGTCACTTATCTCCACGCGTGTACAATTCGATTGTACTGTACGAACGGGGAGAGGAGGCATAATCCATAGTTCTCTATGAGAACTATGGATTATCGTAATTTCAGCGCGCATGTCGCTCGTATTAGAGCGCAAATACGATGCAAAATGCGTGACAAAATTTTCCCGTGTGAACATACCCTAAGGCTGAAGGTGAATAGCAGGCAACCAGCCGTATTCATATGTTTTTTTCTATTTAAAGGCATTAGCCACCTCTCTAAAAAGGTGTGCCACAAAAGAACTTTTATTATATATACTTTTAAGTATTTTTGTTACATTACTTTATGTACTTTATGTGTAGAGCTAATATTTGGTGTATGTTGATATTATTTAAGAGGGGATTTCTCATCTGTTGGTCATTCTATTGCATTGACTGACATTTTAGCTCTGTTTGATACTATTTCTAGTTGTGCCTGTTAGAAAACACTGGTGATGGAGGGTGTAAGGAAAACAGGGATTTTGAAACAAAAAATTACGGTGTCCAAGCAGGACATCTGGCTATAACTATGAGTTAGTAGAGCTGTGTTTATCATGACATGAAGCTGCCAGGACATACATGGTGACTTTTCAACAGTCACACTGTTATCTATGCATTTATATTCAAAGATAACATTATTACTGAGCAGTCTTGACAGAACAGCACAAGTCTGATAATGTCTCTTTGTTCAGTATTTCTATAGTGTTAAAACTTTTATCAGTAAGTTTTCATGCTGCTGATAAGACACAGTGGCGAGTGACATCATCATTGCTAGACATGGTCAGCCACCTAGGAAACCATCTGTTTCCTAGAGAAAAACTGCTACATCTTTGAAATTAAGCAAATTCAGAACAGAACAGTATTTGGTATCAAAATGTATTTACATTTGCCTACATGTTTAAAGCTAATTAATGAGATTGGGATTACCCCTTTAAGCACTAACCGCCAAAAAACTAAACAAAAAACCTATCCAAATATTAAAAAAACATATTTATTGAAAAACAAATTTGCTACACAAAAATGACACACAATGCTTAAAAATATACAAAGCTAAAATGATGAAATGCTATGGAATACAAAACTATCATCCAGGAAACCGCATGCTATTTAATCATAAGACATGTAAGAACGACATAGAAGATACATATATCTAGTCATACTAAATACATAGAAGCATACAGACCCAGAGATAGCACAGAAAGCCCCAACGTACGTTTCCTCCGACACCTGGCTTCGTCAGTTAAGCACTGTATGATGGCACTTACAAAGGTATAGGGTTATGAACTTGTGTAGCAATGCTATATAGGCACTGTACAGCAGGTTAATTTTGCAGCACTATAGTGCATTATTACTGAGACAGAAGTATGAAAGTGTTATTTGAGCATCGTACTGTAATTAGACACAATGGGCGACATGTATGAATCTCGCCGGGTCGGGGCGCACCTTTCCGCCGGTTTTCCGGCGAAATTTGCGCCTGATTTATGTCGGCACTGGGGCGCGCTCATACATCCTATGTAAAGTCCGCCGCGCCTCGCCAGTGTTTGAGGCGCAGTGCGGGACTTAGGCGCAGTGCGGCGCTGTGCCTATGATTCGCCGCCCGAGGTAGTGCACTCATACCTGTGGGCAAAAGTCCGCCGCGCCTCACCAGTGTGGGGGGGCGCAGTGCGGGGACATGGGCGCAGTGCGGCGCTGTGCCTATGATTCGCCGTCCGAGGAGGTGCGCTCATACATGCGGGGAAAAGTTCCCTGCGCCTCGCCAGTGTGTGGGGCACAGTGCGGGGACATGGGCGCAGAAGGGACTTAGGCGCAGAAGGGACTGCGCCGAAAATCTGTTCCGATGCGAGACAGGCTGGAGAACAGCGAGAAATCATTCCACATGTCGGTGCGGAGTATGAATCAAAAATCGCCTTTATAAAGGCGTTCAACATTCTCAGAAAAAGAGCTCAAACCTCAAAAATAAAAAATACATAAAACAAAATCACTTTCCAATATCCTAATTCAAGAATTAGGATATTGGAAATTGCCGGGAAATACAGTAATTCAAATTCTGAAAGCTATTCTCATTGGTCGGCATCAACCGGCCAATCAGAATAGGAGCGACAGTGAACCATTAAAACCTATGGAGAACTATTGACCAATCAGAATCAAAGGCGGGACAGTTCAAAATACAGTAAAAATGCAGAAAAGAGCTGATTGGCTGAGCTAGCGGGGGCTTGGCTAGCTCGGCCAATCAGAATAGAAGTGACAAAGACCCATTATAAGCTATGAAGGAGAATTGACCAATCAGAATAGGAGCGGCAAAGACCCATTATAAGCTATGAAGGAGAATTGACCAATCAGAATTGGAGCGACAAAGACCCATTATATCCTATAGAGATGTTTGGACCAATCAAAATCAAAGGCAAGACAGTTCAAAATACAGTAAAAAGGCAGAAAAGAGCCGATTGGTTGAAGCGGCGGGGGCTCGTCCAGCATAGCCAATCAGAGCGCGAGCTACTTTCTCATAGAGTTCTATGGGAAAAGAAATGCAGAGCGAGCTTGTTTGTGATTGCTAAGTTAAAAGAGGCGCGGTTATTTGACCAATGGGAGAGCGAGCGACCTCCTATGGGTTTTCTAATGCAATCTGAAATAAAACTGTACAAGGCCGAAATCAAATGATAATACTGCCAAAGTTGTCCCGATGTGTATATAAAATGAATAATAATATGGGGGAAATAAAAAAAATATTAATTCAATAAAATCAGGTTTATTTCTTTATTTTCGTTAGGCAAGGATCAATAGTATGGGTGTAACGAAAATAAAGAAATAAACAGGATTTTTTTTTCTTTACCCCCATATTATCATTCATTTTATATACACATCGGGACAACTTCTGTAGTCTTATCATTTGATTTCGGCCATGTACAGTTTTATTTCAGATTGCATTAGAAAACCCATAGGAGCGTCGCTCGCTCTCCCATTGGTCCAAATAACCGCGCCTCTTTTAACTTAGCCAATCACAAACAGAGCTCGCTCTGCATTTCTTTTCCCATAGAACTCTATGAGAAAGTAGCTCGCGCTCTGATTGGCTAAGCTGGACGAGCCCCCGCCGCTTCAACCAATCAGCTCTTTTCTGCCTTTTTACTGTATTTTGAACTGTCCCGCCTTTGAATATGATTGGTCAATATTTCTCCATAGGATATAATGGGTCCCTGTCGCTCCTATTCTGATTGGTCAATTCTCCTCCATAGGTTAGAATGGGCCACTGTCGCTCCTATTCTGATTGGCTGGTTTATGCCGACCAATCAGAATAGCTTAATCTATTTGAATTACTGTATTTCCCGGCAATTCTCTCTATTGCAATTCCTTATGTAGCACCAGTCTCGGCGACAAACGCGTTGTTAGGGATTTAACTGCTTTATTTTTAGAGAAGGTTTCAGCGCTTTATCTGATAATGTTTTACACTTAATAAAAATTATTTTTTTATTCATACTCCATGCCGCACGGCGCTGAGCGCCGAGATTGCATTGCGCCGATCTCTCCATAGACTACAATGGGAGAAGTAGCTCGTGCTCTGATTGGCTGGGATAGCCAAGCCCCCGCTAGCTCAGCCAATCAGCTCTTTTCTGCCTTTTTACTGTATTTTGAACTGTCCCGCCTTTGATTTTGATTGGTCCAAACTTCTCCATAGGATATAATGGGTCTTTGTCGCTCCTATTCTGATTGGTCAATTCTCCTCCATAGCTTATAATGGGTCGTTGTCGCTCCTATTCTGATTGGCTGGTTTATGCCAACCAATCAGAATAGCTTACAGAATTTGAATTACTGTATTTCCCGGCAATTCTCTCTATTGCAATTCCCGATATAGCACCGGTCTCGGCGACAAATGCGTTGTTCGGGATTGAATTGATTTATGTTTATAGAAGGTTTCAGCTCTTTTTCAGAGGATATTTTACAATTAATAAAAATGTTTTTTTATTCATACTCCATGCCGCACGGCGCTGAGAGCCGAGATTGCATTGCGCCCATCTCTCCATAGACTACAATGGAAGAAGTAGCTCTCGCTCTGATTGGCTGGGATAGCAAGTCCCCGCTAGCTCAGCCAACTCTTTCAGCATTTTTACTGTATTTTGAACGTCCCGCGTTGATTTTGATTGGTTAAACTTCTCCATAGGCTATAATGGGTTCCTGTCGCTCTTATTCTGATTGGCCGAGATAGCCAAGCCCCGCTAGCTCAGCCAATCAGCTCTTTTCTGCATTTTTACTGCATTTTGAACTGTCCCGCCTTTAATTCTGATTGGTCAATAGTTCTCTATAGGTTTTAATGGTTCACTGTCGCTCCTATTCTGATTGGCCGGTTTCTGCCGACCAATGAGAATAGCTTTCAGAATTTGAATTACTGTATTTCCCGGCAATTTCCAATATCCTAATTCTTGATATTGCGCCGTTCTAGATTTTTGGAAAGTGTTTTTTTTTTAAATATTTTTTATTTTTGAGGTTGAGCTCTTTTCTGATAATGTTTTCCGCCTTTATAAAGGCGATTTTTTTGGAATCATACTCCTGCCGCACGGAGCTGAGCGCCGAGATTTCTGTTGCGATCTTCTGTATGCTTCCTCTCATGTTACGTTCTTGCTTCACTTCGCCGCCGCCGGAGCATTTAGACCAAAATAAACTAGGTCTGCTTGTCGGAGCTGCAGAGCGCTGCATTGCGCCGCGCTTTGGCGAGCCGCGATCGTACATGCCTCGGGGTTTTCGAGCGCGCCGCGTCCCGCCCCGGAACGCCTACACCGCGCCCACACCGCGCCCATTGCCCGCCCCTTCATGCGGGGTGCAGCTGAAAGTGGCGAACGCTGCGCCTAACACTGCATCCCTGCGTCCGACAGGGGGATTCGGGCCGGGAGGCGCAGTTTACTCCCAAAAACAGGCGAAAAGCCCGTTCATACATGTCGCCCAATGCATTTATACACTGTATCTCTATACAATATATTGTGGAATAAAGGAGGGGGTGCAGAAAGTACCACTAGAGCACCTTCTTATACACGGCTAATCTTATTACTTTTCTTATTTACTCGTTTTTGGGTGTAAATGCTCTTTTAGTATGACATTTCAGATTCTGTTGAAATTATACTGTGTATTCAGATCAATCCTCCACGTCTTTCTTTGTTTCTACAGTCAAGCAGCAGAATTTCAACAATTAAATGTATTTTCAGTTCACAAATCTTTTTTGAATTTCTGTCCTCTGCACTCAGGCTAAACACCGTACAAGGTGCACTTTCTATGCTGGCCTGGGAAATGAATATTACAATAATGCAAATGGCACGCACAAAGAATCCAAATCTACTGTACATCACTGCGTAGGCTGCTGGAAAAGAAAGCGCTGCGTGTATGTTAACAGTTTAAGCACATTCATCAGTGGGTTCCCAAATGAACATCCTTTTCCACTGCACAAAGAGGCAAGGCCTGGGAGTGCCAGAGCCGCAGCGAATGTCGCTGCTTTGACGTGTTCCCTTTTAACTTGCCAAAAGAGCACATCTGACTTTCTAATCAGCCTCAGAATTGTCTTGCAGACACCTCAGCTGGCCTCTCATCTGAAGCCTGTCTCTTCTGCTATTCCACAAGAGAAACATTCCTCAGTGGGGAGGGTGAGAGAGCCAGGCCCGATGAGCCAAGCTTCCCCCATACACAGAATTCTTATATTCAAAGTCATTTCTGCTCAGATCAAAGCTATCGCCTCGAAAGCAGGTGAAACCCATTTTAAATACTACCCACTGCAAGAGTCATGATGACTGGCATCTTACACTTGCTATAGATGCAACCGTTTATAATGAAAATGATAAATTGTTTTACAAAAATTGGATGTACCATAAACAGGATGATTAATAGTAAAGCATGGTTCACATCTGCATCATTGGTCAAAATTACAGAAAAAAAAATAGCGCAGTCCATTCAAATGATGGACACCATGAAAGAAAGCATATGGGCCCCATTATAGTCAATGTGGTCCATTAGGTACCGTTAGTGTTAATCATGAAACAGATCCAGCACCCCTGTTATTTTGTTTTTCCTGTTCCTATGATGAAACAGAGAAACGTAAATCACAACACAGGTGTGAACCTGCACTTACATTAGATGCTAGAAGTGTATACCTGGAGGATTTCCCAACCTATGCTACCAACAGATGTCTCCAATGTATGCCACTGCATAACCATAAAGTACCATAAACTGCCCATAGGGACCCAACTGAAGAAAGTAAACTGCGTGGTATAATTTTTTGGGTGCCTATGTATGAAATAGCGCAGCACACAGCCCTATTCCAAACTGACAGATACCATCTGGATGGATGCAAAAAGGGCACTCTTTTGCCCTTATTCATATAAATAGGGGGCTTTGGATATGTTTGACGTTTGTATTAGAAGTATTACCGGCACATACAAGAAACAGACACTGCAAATATAGTGTACATTCAGCTTCAATAAAGTATACAACGCAAATTCCACATTGGATTTCTCGTTAAAATCCTCACGTATTATAACGACCGGGTTCTTGAACAAGCATTTAGGGCCACATGTATGAACCTGTTTAAGTCTAAAACTCACTTTTTTGCCCATAGGTTACATACATGTGGCCCTTAGTGCTGTAGTTTACACAGTGAATTACGGTACAGATTTTTCACACCACGGATTTCAAATCCATTGTGTGGGGGAAAAAATGAACATGCTCTTTCTTTTGAGAAGATCCTCATCGGACCCAAGTCCAGGAAAAGGCATGCAGGTTACCCCTATTGAATATCGCTTCTGTTAAGTAAAAATCCTTGGTGGAAATCTAAGCTATCGCCCCAGATTTCTGCCTAGGA
The DNA here is from genome assembly GCA_025379985.1 of Phyllomedusa bahiana. NCBI lineage: Eukaryota > Metazoa > Chordata > Amphibia > Anura > Hylidae > Phyllomedusa > Phyllomedusa bahiana. Next base: position 58,032 of record JAODAL010009179.1, read on the forward strand.
TTGCGTGTCCAACATGTGAATCTAACCTTGCAAAGCAATTCTGCAAGTGCTCACATTTAGATGTCCATAGTACAACCTTGAGACCCGGATTCCCTGGGTTCTACAGGACCAAATAAAGACCATGCAACTTTGGAGGAAAAGTCTGGATCTTTCGGTTAAAATATTTGCATGATAGATTTATCTAAAATTGAATTTAAGATAAATTATCTGTCTGTCTAGTAAATTATTTCAAATGACTGTATCCATTGATTTTGGTAACTTAATTGTCATACCTATTAACAAAGTATTTGTGATAAATCATGTTAAAATAGTATGTCTATGATTGTTTTAATAATGATAATATTAAAAACATTAATGATGATATATTTAAAGGATTTAGTTATAGTTAATTCATTTGCATGGTCCTTTGTAGGTGCAAATGACTGATTTGACCAGGGTATAAAATGGTTTCTAAGTGAATCACCACTATGACTGTGAGCAGAACATATTGATAGTAAATGGAACAATTTTCCTCTTCCTATCTCAGTGGACTATCTATATTTGTAAGTGGAGAACTATTCATGGTTCCCCATAATTGGGAAACAGGGGGATTTTCATTTTCTTATTTCAAAATAAACACTTACATGGTAGGGCTATCGTTACTGGGGTTCTATAATAGTGCAACTTATCATCCCACATGGTGGATACTAAACTGTAATACACAACAGTGATGACAGCTGCCGGTAAATCGTAATTCCCAGAATCCTAGAACAGCTGGTGTCTGACTCAGGATCCTGAGTGTTTTTGCATAGCAACAAATCCACATTAGTTATACAAATGGAATCTAATGTCAAAGTTCTCTGGACTTCAAATTGCTAGATTTGATAGATTTTTTACTCGGATTGATAACTGCCATTGTAACATCTAAACAAAACTTTATTTAGTGATACATATTGGTTTTAGCATGCCATAAATAGCTTACCTCCAGGCACTTATGAGTCAGAGCACCAGGGCTAATCTCACATGAGAATGATGGATTATCTGAATGTGAAAACATCTACTAGGTTTCTTATGCAACTGTTCCCATAGAGAAAATGTATTGTTAAAATAAATAAACTAAAATAAATTGCAGTAATGCAGCAATAGGGCCCAGTACCATACGGAGGTGTCATGTATTATGGCACAGAGCCATAAAGCCCCCGTGTGCTGCTGGATAGGCTTTAGTGGGTGCTGTATCTACAAAGATATATGTAATAGTTATGTGATCTACAGATCTAGAATTCAGATTACTGTGCACAGTCAGCTCAGCAGTCCTCAGATTTTAAGGCAGTCTGTTCTATTCTATATTAGAAAATCAAGTGATCTTGAAAGAGCTGTAGAACAGACAACATCCTAGTTTGTGATCAAATATCCACAAAGATCTAGAAACCAATCCTTGGGAAATAATATTACTATAACTCACAAATAAATTCCAAAAAAAGTCTAAGCATATAAAATTCATAAAAAACATATAAATTTAGAAAAAGCCAAGTAAAAGTTTTGAAGTTGCTAAACATTCTACCCCAAGCTTACACATGAACAATGTATAATAGCTCTTATGAAATAGGGCACAGACAAAAAAAGATAACTCCCAACATACAATTTTCTGTACAGAAATAATTTTTAAGGACATAAATGAAACATCCATGTGTTGTTCTATATGTATTTTAATGTACATATGATAAGAGTTCTGAATGATTAAGCACTGGTCAGAGATTACCTCCTGTATTGGTTGACAACAATCTTTTAATTGTGTTGTTACCTTTATGTTGACCCTTCTACCTGCTATCGTTACATCTCCAAACTAGAAAGCCAATAAATGCTATAATTGGGACATAAATAAATGTGACTTATAGCTATGCAGAATTCTTTTTGCAAATAGATATGAACAAATTCTGACGGACTCCATTGACACCATCACTCTTGTTAAAACATACCAGAAATCCAGATGGACAGTGAGTTTGTCAATGTATAGGGCCTTACACAAAGTATATTTGCCTTTAGGAATACAATAAAGCAAGCTAATATTTCCCGATTAAGCTGTCACTGTGGTACTATTGGTTTTCTTTAAACTTTTTTAGACACTGATAAAACTAACAACACGTTTAGATACAGACTTAGATTTACTGTTGATTTTTCTTTTTAGCTTCACTATAACTGGTCACCACATAAAATGTAATCAGTAAACCTAAAGCTTAAGGCTTCTAAATATAAATCTTGGAAATACATGAATATAAATGTTTCTAGAGATCCTCAGCAGTTAAGACATATTAGACAAAGCATGGGCATAGCCACTCTGCCTGGCTAGACATGACAGAAAAAGCAGGGGTGTAGCCACCCTCCCTGGATAGGCAAAACAGATAAGCAGGGGGTTAACCACTCTCCCTGGATAGACCTGACAGGTAAAGCAGGGGCGTAAACAGTGTGCCTAGATAAGAATGACAGAAAAAAATGGGTGTAGCTACTCTTCCTGGATAAACATGACACATAACCTGGTGCATAACCACTTTGCCTAGATAGACATGACAGATAAAGCAGAGGCATAGTCACTCAGCCAAGATAGACATGACAGGTAAAGCAGAGGCATAGCCACTCAGCCAAGATAGACATAACAGGTAAAGCAGAAGCATAGCCACTCAGCCTATAATGACATGGCAGGTAAAGCAGAGGCATAGTCACTCTGACATGATAGATAAAGCAGGGGTGTAACCACTCTGTTGTGGCTAGGGTATTAAGATACAGGGCTAAGGTAACAAACTAAAATAATTCCTATATGTTAAATAGCCTATGGGTTAGATAGTAGTAGCTTACCCATCATGTTAAATAGTTATCCTGGGGGAAGACATTTATGGTGACATGTATGAATTCTGGTGCTGATAGAACAGTTTTAAATTGCTTTAAGGTAGTACAGACTGTGCAAGAATGTATAAACCTGTTCTCTGCAGTTCATACATACAGGTGCAGTCTAGTGCCAATACGACAACTCAGGCAGACCACCTTTAACTTGGTCTGGCTGATCTAATTGTTCTGCGCCAAAGTTTTGGCATCAAAGAATCATAAATGTGTCTACTTCTACTAATATGGTGTGACACGCTACCAGAACGCCCCAAAACTTTGTCGGGCTAAAAAGTGTCCTTGGCGCGGTACCGAGGCATTTGTCCAAAGTTTGGAGTACGCCTGTTCATGCATTTATAGAACTGGTCTACTACAGCTTTTTGAGGCCAGAATTCTGGCGCAGCCCTGTTCATACATTTCGTCCTTAGACTTCCTGACTCAAAGTGGAACATTTACACCTTGCCTCTTTCTGTCCAGAACAACTGATTACAATACAATGCACACATATTGGCATCTGAAGATAAGCGCTTAGCGTCCTTTAAAGCCAAAGTAATAATACAACAACACTTCCCAGTATTGGCACTTCCCAGTATAAGTCACCTCTTCCACAAATAAGGACGAGTGTTGGAAGTGAACAGTGACACATATCATCCTATATGCTTCCTCCTTTACCGTATAGGAAGGGTGTGGGATTGACATTAGATACAGTGGGATACAGGTACTTCCATTTCTTCCCCTTGGCTTCCTTTAGATCCTGCTACTGAAATAGACACCAGCAAAAAGGACACAGCCAGGAAGTCACTGAATGTAGAGACAATGATTCAGATCTACATGGTAGAACTCATGTAATACACAGCGTCTAGTACACTAGGATTAAAACACCAGTAATAAGGACTAAACTTACCAACTATTTCAAAGAATTGTATGCCGTCTATTTCACAAATTTGCAACAACTGAATTTTTTTGAGCATACACAAAGTAGGACTCCTTTTTCTGTGGCTGCATGGTCATATGTAAAATGAAGGCCTTGCATTGTTCAGTCCTAATTTCTGCCTTCCATTTGCCCTTTCCTTCTATTGGCGCCTGCAGGCACACGCTGGTAGCAGAGACAGTCTATCTGCTAATGCAGGTTTCCCCACTGCAGGAGCCTGCCAAGTTTGCTATTAATCTTGCTGCATCTGTTGGCTTGGCAGTTCACAGTTCTCTGTCTATCCGAATCCAGCTGAAGACACATTTCACAAAATGCCAAGCTCAATCATACTCTCTGTCCACCAGTGCTGTGGGTAAAAGCGGTAGGCAATAGAAAGGCAAGGTTTTAATTTTTGGTCATACTGCAAAGAAACATGAGCTTATGTATAAGTATCATGGGAGGCAATGGGACGCTGAGCATCTGAAGAAGACAACTGGTGTGTGTGGCAACTTAAATATTTGTGCAATGGACTGATTAAATCCAAACTGATCCTGTAAAAAGATTTCCAAATCCTATTTATCAGTGAGGCAAAAAAAAAAGAAGAAGCTTATATTGTTAAGGTGGAGCAAATGTCAAAGCTAATCACTTTTTATATGAAAGAAGTCGGGCAATGTGTTGAAGATAATGAAATATAATGGCTTTAGTGTGAAATGAGTCACAAATATAACACATAATCTAAAAATTGTAAGTAGACTACAAAAATTAAGCCAGATTTGTTAAATTACGATATAATTCCAATATTATTTCTTCATGAAATAGGTGCTTAGTTCCTTAGCTTTATCAATATCGACTTTTCCAAGGCACATATTTAAAGGAGTTGTATAGGGATAGGACTGCGACATCTGTCTACCATGTGATACTGCAGCTCAACAATGCCACAACTGTCTACCATGTGATACTGCAGCTCAACCCAATTTAGGGTAGGTTAACCTCATGAAGCTACACTACGTCATCCTTATAGGCTGTTCTGTCCCACAAAAATAGCATGTATGGCCAAAACAGTGTAAGCATAGTCACAAGTTGACTATGTCTTAAGCTATGGTTATGTGGCATCTACACTGCAATACAATATATGTCTCTATACCTGCAAGGTAGTAAATTGAGGTAGTCCATGGTTTTAAGTAACAAGTATTTTTCTTCTGTATTGTATAATGCAAAGGTGTTAACAGAACTAAGCAACCTTGGTCCTCAGTATAGTCAATGTACATATCAATTGGAAAACACGACCAGACATTGTGGTCTTCAACAGGCATTTGGGTCAATGCAAGGAAGCTGAATGTAGATCTCTTGGGGGTTGCCAATTACAACCAATAATGCAGATCTAAGGACCTATTTGGGTGTAGTACTAAATTTTTAATAAATCAGACACTAGGTGAGACATGTATCATCGGGTTTTTCACCCCTTTCTGGCGTAAAATGCACAAAAGTGAACAGGGCATGATGTCTAATGCACCAAACGAATGTGTTAGGTGCATTATTCATAAGACTCAACACTTTTTATTGCGCCTAACATGTGGGAGGATTCTGGGAGCGTTCTGGGACCGTGTCGCATCACACTCGTAATATTAAACATATATATGAATGTGGGTCAGCAAAACTGGGCGCGTTACTGCTGAAACAGGCAGACCTTTTTTAATGTGGTCTGTCTGAGCCTGAGGAGTCGAAGTGGAGCTGGATTTGCTGTTAAGGAAAAAAATGTCCAAAATTTATTAACTTACACCAGTACAATAATAAAAAAGTAATTTGTGATATTTATCAAACTAGATAAAATAAAATTATTTACATTTAATAAAAATGTTATAAAAAATGAATATCAAAATATATAATATCCCAAAAATACAAAAATATCTCCTATAAAATATATTTAAAATTAATAGAAGCTAAAACTAATTTTACATTAAATAACCCACGGTTGTTGTTGTTCAGATTTTTTAATTTTTTATATTTACTTCATTTTATATGAAATTCATTTTTGCTGCTCTCACCCTTTATTCTTCATACTGCAAGATTCAGCACACCACAGGTCTTGTTTTGACCTGTGGTCCACAAAGCAAGATCAGCACCATAGTTTCTATTCACTGACATGCTATTCTAATGACTTTTCTTTTATTTCCAGCCTATCCTTATTGGCAAGCCTTATACATGATTGGCGCATTACTAATGTGTCTAAGTTCTGTAATGCGCCTAACACATAAGCGAGGCGTTTTGAACTTTAGACACCATTTATGAGCGCACAAAAAACACTTTCATACATTCAGGCGCATTTGACACTGAAAAATAGATCACTTCAACATCAACATGACTGCCATCCTAAGATACTGTACATTGGGTTAGAGTGGTCTTGCCAATCACAACCCCCAGACTGTTTACAGTTATACTAAATTCACTTTAGTTCACTATATGATTCTGTAGTGAACTAAGTTTAGTTAACAGGGTATTCCCATCTCATTTATTAGCTTTAAACACGTATGTAACAATAAATAAGCATTATTACTAAATAAACTACTATTTCGATTTTGCTTCATTTCATAAGTTTTCTATCCTACTTGTAAACATATAGTTTCTTAAGTTAGGTGTTAGGTGACCAACCACCTCTCTGCTAGTTGAGTCCTCTCCTGAAGGTAAGACATAACAGGGAGTGAGCACAGAGGTGGTCGGTCACCTAGAAAGCCATCTATAAATAAGCAGGATAGAAAACCTGTTGTATCTCTGAAACAATGTAAAATCAGAATAGTAATTTGGTAAGAATGTTTATCTTTGCTTACAAACTTAGAGCTGATCAAGAAATTGAAATGCCCCTTAAAGAAACCCATAGGGGAAATCTGGGTGCATGCAAAACAGGCCTTAGCCTCAAAAAACTCTCACTGAAATGACTGCTAGATCTGAAATTGTTTTTTTTTTATTTCAGACATAATTTAAGCCTAAATTTTCAGCTTTTGGAGCCCATATTTTGCATAAAACAATGTAAACAACTCCATCTTGTCTTTAAATTTTACTATGACCTTTGAAACCTACACCAGAGTTGCCTTCTACTAGATTGTCATGCAAATAATAGGTATATTAACCTTTAGTCAACAAAATGCATGTAAATGCAAAGAACAACTAAAAGAAGTAGAAAAAACACACATACAATGCTGTGGTGTTAATGGTAAGCAATGAGAGGAGGCTGAGTTCTGATTTCTTTTCTGTAAGTGATTTCAGCTGGCACCTAAAACTGCTTGGATAAAGCGATTTTATTTTCTCATTTCATTTTATTTTGATTGGCTGTTGAGAATTCCAAAGGAATAGATTGTAATCTTCTTGAATCCCATCGTTAAAGGAGCCTGAAGAGAGTTTTCAATGTAGCAGCTGTTCGGTAACATTGCCAACTGCATCTGTCTACAGTAAGCAAAATGGAAGGGTGTTGTACGTGGGAGCCAGTAACACACTGGGACATTTTGTGTTACAGTTCTAATGCAAAAAGAAACTGCAACAAAAGATACAAGTCATGTTTAAGCTTCTCACATTTTCCAACATATATAAATCTGCTTGATTTTTATGCTGCTATGCTAGATATACTAACGTAGGACACTGCTTCTGGGACCCCCAACAGAGATCTTCTGGTTTCTATTGATATCAATAAATGAACATGGCCACTCCAACATGAAAAAGGCTCTTCGCATTGGTTCATCGCTCTGCCCCAAAACTCTACTATTACTACATAATACCCTAAAAGAGCTTGGTACCATTAAGCCATTAAGGAGGTTACTCTGGTATACTTTATTTCACTTTATGTCTTATTTCACTTCAACCCTTCCCTAACATAAGGGGCATCAGCAGTGTCATGGCAAGAACAGACAAGGGTCTGGCCGCATGTGGCCGAAACTACGACCGTGCTTCCGCCAATGGCTCATCAGGTTTGCGAGGGCACTTGTGTCCACATATTTGTGTTGCGGGCATCAAAAGAACCCTCCACTTCAGATCCTGTCATTTTTTTACAGGAAAAACAGCACCGCATGCAGCACTATTTTTACCTAACATAACTCAGCCTTGGCATAACCCCTCTAACCCACTTTAAGACAAAGGGGTCTGTTGGCGCTGCCAGTGTCCAATTTGCACAAATCTGGAAAAAAAACATATACAGTATGTAAACATAGCCTAAGACAGCTAACGTTACCAATTGTGTCTGTCAGATATATGAATGAATGGATATCCAAAATGTGATATGGTTAGGGTCACATGTATGACATGAATGTGGAAGCTACACAAGTGAGAGCTACAAGAGCACTTTTAAAGAAAGATATAAACATGGAATGATAAAGCAGCAGGAAATGACTCAACTTTTTATGTTAAAGAAAATTGTAAATTGTTGAAAGTAACATTACACTGTAATTACAGGTATATACATGGTTCTTCGGGGCAGGGACAGCAAAATGAAAGAAAGAAGAAATGACTAACATTAGCCTAAAGGGGTAGTGCAAAATTTAAAAAAACATGGCGGCTTCCTTGAGGACTTTGGTCCTTAGGTTCTGCCTGGTATTGCAGATTTTAAATAGGAGCGTGGTATGTTTCCAATTATTATATACCGCTTAATATTATATGTATACATGAAGACAGATCCTTCAAGTTTTACATTTTCACTTGGTAATCTGAGAAAAAGAAGGACCATGCACAACTGTTAGCATTTCTAGAACAAAGTGCTAACATTATACAGTACATATAGTCAAAACTAAGCTTTAATTTGTCCTTTAATCTACCCTTATGACAAAACAGATCAAGTCAGCAATAAAAAAAAGCAGAGACCAGTCATTCATGCACAGCGTGGAAAACATCAACATCGTCATGCCCTTGATATAGGCTTTTATTATTAACCTTGAGAATGTTGTGTAACAAAACAAGGGACGTCTTACAGAGTCAGCACTCCTTACAATTAAATGATTTTAGATACGATCTGCATGCTCAAGTGCATCTATAGAAAAAACTTGTGGATATGTACAGTATACATCAAGACCACTTCTTAGAGGGGTGTTCGTAGCTCAAACATTTATGGCATATCGATAGGATATGCTATAAATATCAGAGAGGTGCGGGTCCCTGCTATATTGAGAATGAGCCATTGAAAGTCTCCATGCAGAACTTAGGAGGTTGCACTTGCATGGTACTCTCCATTCTGTTCTATTGAAGATCCAAATACAGTTGAGTGATATGCTCCACTGTACTCAGAACTGCCATTAAAATGAATGGAGAGTGTCTTGCATGCACAACCTCTATGTCCTGCACAGAAACCTTTGGGGTCAGTTCTCAATATAGGTGGGACCTGCATCTATCAGACATTTATGTCATATCCTATTGATATGCCAAAAATGTCTGAGATGGAAACACCCCTGTAACAAGTAGTTTTGATGTATTCAGACTTTTGAGGACCCATTTTTAAGATAGTTGTGGAACTATCAGACATTTATGGCATATCCTGTCATTGTGTCACAAGTATCTGAGATGGGAACACTCCTTTAGAGAAAAAAAACTAAAATATAATGTATGTTTTTGAGTTCTCTTCTGTAAACTTGTCAAATTTCTACTTTTGTCAAAGTTGGTTGACAACCCACATGACCACCATGACATTTGCATAGTGGTTGTTACCAAGCACTGGGGTCCTAGGTTCAATTCTGACCAGGATCAACATCAGAAAAGTTTGTACGTTCTTCCCATTTTTTTGTATGGATTTCCTCCAAGTACTCTAGTTTCCTCCAACAGTCTAAAAACATCCTGATAGATTATCTGTCTTCCTATAAATAGGACCCTGTTTATGTGCTTGAGAGAATATAGACTGTAAATCACAGTGGGGGCAGTGACCGATGTAGATGACAATTTCTGTAAAATGCTGTAGATTATGTTGACGCTACATAAGCAACAGGTAATAAACCCCTGAGTGTAGGTACTACTGTGTGAAAAAAAATTCAGGCACCTGAGAAACCTGGGTAAGGACCCTGACTAAGGACAAATGAGTTTGAAGCATCAGTGTTCTTTGCTGTCTCTACCATATTCAATCTATTTTGTTCTTTTTGGATTCAATAACTGTAAGTTTTCATTATATAGGGAGGAGTCCTGGAGTTTCTACAAATTTTCACTAAGGACTCTTGTGGTCAGTATAATGGTGAGCAACAATTGGATATAAATAAGGAAAAAATGTTCCAGTGCAAATGCATTTCTGTGCATAATTAGCTTTGCAACCCTTTTCCAAGGTGAGGGCAATGGGAGTCAAAGAAGCACATAGTTCCAAAGGGGGCCAAAGCGCAGTCAGTGGGGCTCGGGCCTCATTCAACAAAACTGCGTTATAGTAAGACTTTCCTCGTTGCCTATAGTAACCAATTCGAGCTTAGCTTTCAGCTTCTAAACTGCTCTGGAAAAATTAAAGCGCAGCCCTGATTGGTTTTATGGGTAACAGACAGTCCTACTGTTAGACAAGCTTTGATAAATTAGGCCCCAATTGTTTCTCTAGTTAATATTCTGATCCTGATAATGTTTTACGGAATATTGTTCAAACAAGGCTGCGAGCTCAGTATTTAACTAGTTTTTGTAATTCGCTAAAAGGATAGTTTCATAGTTTCATAGTTTGTAAGGCTAAAAAAAGACAAGTCGTCCATCTAGTTCAGCCTGTTGTGCTAAGGTGTTGATCCAGAGGAAGGCAAAAAACCCCAATGAGGTAGAAGCCAATTGTCCTCATTTTAGGGAAAAATTCTCTTTTCTTCCGCACTTTCTACTGGTCTCCTGGCAACATGACAGTGTTCATACACATTTGTACAGTGACCGACCATGTTGTACATGTTGCAATAGTTCTGCGCTCCAGAAATGAACAATGACATCCTGTCCCCTGTGACTGAGCTTTCAGGAAATAGCAGTTCTTTTATGATGTCACAAGGAATTACTCTGCAGCACAGACACTTCCAGATATTCAGCTTCTGCATGTCGGACTGTGGTAACCATGGCGATGGCAGTGTGGCCTATATTTATCGTGAGATATAGCAATATTAATGCCGAACAACTGCATTAGCAGGATCGGTCTTCTGAGGGGTCTATGTTAGGGCTGGGTGTAAATAAATACATCTACTATATGAATAAGTCTATGCAGAGTTTTAGGTTCTCTGCATGCTTGTGTCAGTGTACGGATCCTTAAAGTGCTTGTAACACGGAGTGTAACCTCCATGTGAACAAGCCCTACTCCAGTTTCCCCCACACTCCAGAAAAACAAACTGCCAGGTTAATCTGGAATGTAGACTCTGGGCCCCAATGGGGACAGAAACCAATTGGAATAATAATAATCTACATACAGCGCAGTGCAATATAATATGAATGAAAAAATATATATGAATGAAAAAAAGGTGACCCCTAGAAACAACTAGAAGAAAAGTTAAGCACAGACCAGTGACTCTAGGAATATATAACGCAATAAAAGAGAAGGTACAGTGGTCACCCTGAAACTAATGCCTTATTTTTCTTCAGATACATAGAGTGTGCACACTAAGGGTACGTCCCACAGCATATGTAAAATGCCTTAAACAGAATCTGGCCGATATTTTATCATCGTTCAAAGGTTTTGGGGGATGGTTCTGTTTGCGGTTTGGCCCGTCCCCCATAACCACTGAATTTGCACACCTTTTGCCCGAAAATCGGGCAGAAGATTTTGTATGCTCCAAATTTGAAAAAGTCGTCCGGCTGAAGACGGAGTGTAGGCTACTGAACGGACATTCTTTTAAAGTCTATGGGGATGGTTTCTTGTCAGCTACAAGGAAACATTTTCCAACATATTCACTGCCCAGGGCTATGCATTTTTGCCAACTATAAATAAGATCTTCCATGTCCCAATTGCAAAAATCTGCCCCCTGTTTCATAGATGTCATAACTGGCCCTATATGCCACCCTACCTGTTATAACTGGCCCTATATACCACCCTACCTGCTATAACTGGCCCTATATACCTGCCTACCTGTCATAACTGGCCCTGCATACCTGCCTACCTGCTATAACTGGCCCTATATATCGCCCTAACTGCTATAACTGGTCCTATCTACCTGCCTACCTACTATAAGGGACCTTATCTACCTGCCTACCTACCATAAAGGGCCTTATCTACCTGTCTACCTACTAGAAGGGGCCCTATCTGTCTGTCTATCTACCAGAAGGGGCCCTATTTACCCTCTTTACCTACCTACCTACCTATCAACTAGAAGGGGCCCTATCTACCTGCCTACCTATAAAAAGGGGCTCTTTCCACATACCTACTAGAGGGGGCATCTACCAACCTACTAGAAGGGGCCCTATACTGAAGGAGGACTTTACCTACTTAATAGGAAGTCTGCCTACTTATCTGACTAATTTTTAAGATCTTACTTGACTAAAAGAAGCGTCTTCCTATACACCTGTCTAATTTGGGACAGCTGTCTACTATATGGAGTATGTTCCTACCTACTGGTGGCACAAATGGAGGCCTAATACTCTAAGGGGGCACTTTTACTGTTTAGAATCTAACATGTTTGTGTGGTAAATTCTGCAGGGATTCATGGCCCATGGCAAGGAGAAGTCATCAAGGTGGTCTGGACCTGATTGAGAAAGAAAAGGGAAAGAGAATGACTCGTCAGATAAGACGTCACCTGTGAGTCACTAAATGTAACTGCCCTGTAATCACTTATATGGCTACAGAGCCTGTGTACTACTGGTATCTACCCCTATATGATCACTGTATGGTGGTAATAGTGGTCTTAGTGTAATGGTTTGTATTCAGTGACAGTACAATGGTATTATTCAAACCACTTATGGTGGTGATATATGGTCATGATTTGGCGGTGTTATTTGGTCCTTGTATATTGTTATTGGTATTATTGGCCTTGATATATTTATGTGGTCAGTAACAGTATAGTGGTATTAATTACTATATGGTAGTAGTATGTGGGGTATTATTTGGTCTTTGTGTATTGTTGTTATTGGTATTATTGGTCTTGGTACATTGGTTTGATCAGTAATATTATGATAGTATTAGTCACTATATAGTAGCGATAATGTGGCCCTTGTACTGACCCCCCCCCCCAGAATACAGATAACATGACAATTAAACTGTTCAGCATAAACTCCATCAAAAACTAAACCTATAAAACAGAAGGCCAGGCGGCACAAGTGCATTTTTTTCCTGTTCACCCCACAACATTTTTTTTTGGGGGGAGGGGAGAGCAGAGGGAACAGATTCTTTGGCTAAATAACTTTTTTTTGTGGCCCCATTTGAATTGAATTTTCTTCTGTTGGACGACTCCTTTTAATAAAAATAATTTTCTGCAGCGTGCTACACCGCAGACATCCAACACGCCAAGTAGGGAACCTGTTGTTGAAAAGTATTGGTCCATAGACTATGTCTGGGAGTAGAGGGGCCCCAAGCTGAGGTTTTGTACCCGGGCCCATGAGTCTTTAGCTACAGTCTTTAGCCCTGTATCCAAACTATTCCCTAACTAAGAAACAAATACGTTTGTTTAATGTGTAGATTGACTGCATCCTTACAGCACTATTCTTGCAACTTTGAATCCAAACAGGGCAACATAGATATGGAATGTATGTGTGTATGGTTCTTTTATTCCTCAAAGTATCCCAGGTCCTTCTTAAACTTAAAAAACATACTTGTAGTTTAATTGGCCCTATGCTGTAGGTGTGTGTCTATTGGAGACAGGAAAGTAAAATTGGGAGATAAAAAAGTTGAAGGACCAAAGTCAATTATATTTTGGGTACAACACTGTGGAATATGTTGGCACGATAAGAATAAAGTGAAGAAAAAAAAGAAAAAGGAAACATCAAGTTCAAACCAGGTTGCCTCAAAAACACATACAGCATTATGGCATCAATTTGCAGAACATGGTTTAGAACTACCTGAAAGAACACAAACTGTGCCCTTCCCTGCTCAAGGAATCCCAGATAACACCTTGAAGGGATAACAAAATCTTAGCGAACAAGGATGTTTTATTTCTTGCTATTTATTAGTTATTAGTTCTTAGCCAACTAGCTTAGGAGGGAGAGAATACTGGCAGAGACAAATATGCTCAGCCCTTGATGTTCTCATTGTTTAGCCCTTAGCAGTTTTCCAATTTCATCCGAACCTGGAAATGGTTGCTCCATGCTTAGAAGGAGGGTGTAAAACAAGATCTCGTGGGGGATCAATATCAGTTCCAATGGATAAGATAGTGTTCAGCTGCCCACAAACATGATTAGTCAGAAACATAATTGTAGAGCAGTTGTAGGCATAGATCTAGTTTTAAAAAAGTCTCAAAAACAAAAAAGAAAAAAAGTATAATAACAGACAAGAATCAAAATCTAATAAAATATTCAGACCTGTACATCTTTTTTATCTCTCAAAAATGTAAAATTACTAGTCACTGACATAAAACCTGTTTTATTTAAAAGGTAACTCCAACTTTGCTGACATTCTCAATTTGCACCAGAAGTTTAAATCTTCAGGTGGGATGCATAGCTGGCAGATCTAGCTTAACTATTGCTGAAGCAAGTGTATGAAGCACTTAAAGGGGTTTTGCCACGTGGGATCCTCCAAAATGGGTATTTAATCACTTTTCTAAATATTTGTGATTAAAAAAAATTGCAGCCTGAGAGAGCTACAAGCTGCCTTACCTGCCCTTAGTTACTTAAAAGCTTCTATTAGATATGACCTGACAAGAGCTGCCGGCCGGGCTTGAGCAGAGAACACTTCTTATCTGATGAGAGGGAGCTGAAGAAACTTTCAAGGCACCGGTAGAAATATGTTGTCTTTTGTATACAGAATCCACTAGTTATAGTGTGATTATCTGAGTAGATCCCTGCTTTATCTGATGACAGAGAACATGAAGAAGCTTTCAAGCTGCTGTGGAGTAAGCTGTTGTCTTTTGTATACAGAATCCACTAGTTGTAGTTTGATTATTTGAGTGAACATTTCACACGATCCCTTATGCACGGCTCTGTGCTCTGGCTGTGTCTCTCTCTCTCTTAGCTCAGCATGGCTTGTTTACATTTCCTTCTTAGCAGATAAGGCACGCTCTGGCAAAACCCATTTAAAAATTCTTTTCCATCATCCTTGTTATTGGACAAAACTGTGCAAAGATTTTTTCATTCATTTCAATAAGCGCCATCTCTGATAAGTATCTACACGTATTGCTACAATGTCTGTGCTATTCTAATGAACTATAAGTGCAATATATGTCAAAAGGACTTATAAATGCTGCTTTAAGAATTTATTCCTAAGCTAAATGAAAAAATGTCTGCTTAAATATGTTCACTGAAATGAATGAAAAAATCTTTGCACAGTTTTGTCCGATAACAAGGATGATGGAAAAGAATTTTTAAATATAAAAGTGTTAAAAAAGCACAGTGATTGTGTGTCCTGTTTGTAAGCAACATATATATAAGAAGTGTGCTACTGGTGGACATAGGGGGATTTGTCCAGTGTTGTCTTACACTTATACTAAAATCAGAAAAAAGTCCGATTGTATGATTGGAAAACCCATTTAATCCTCTACAGCATAGAAACTCTTTAGGAGAGGCTCCAGGCATCATGAGATTGCCTAATCTTCTGGCTATGCTAAAACGATAATGCCAGCAACACTGGAGGTTCCCTTTAAAAGGGAGGGTGCCAGGATAGTGTATACCTGGAATTCATTAAGAGTGAACTTTGTCAGGATCTACTAATATATACTTTAATGTATTTGAGGCTGTCACGTAAACAGGCCCATGACTAAAGTTTGTGCATAACCTGTACCACTTGGCAACTCATTTACATCTAACCAGTTACTGGTAAATCACCCATTCATTTCACCCATCATTCTGTCTCATATACACTGCAGTCTAAACCTTCTAAGCAGCCTGCACTTCATTTATTAGAAATGGATTTTAGTCCTTTCTTTACCTAACTTCAACTTTACTTTTCTTCAACTTTAACTTTCTGTGAACCTGGGAGTGTATTGTTGGCGTAATGATTTTTTAAATTCATCATAGAAAACTGAAATGCTCTGGTTCTGGTAAAAAAAAGAATGACATGGGAATCATAAAAAAAACCTAAAATCTGACTCACAAGGCTTGCGTGAGAACCTTGATTGAAAAGCTTTTACAGAAACAAACCTTAAAGTCTTGTGACATAGACAGTATAAAGACTGGACACAGTCAACAAATCTAATTATAAAAAGAAAAAAGCATGCACCTCGGAGAATACAATATTAAAACAAACATTGGTTATTTTGCCCCAAATTTAAGGAAACTTAAAACTCCAGTAAATAGTAATTAATATAATGTTAGAAAGAGTTTTCTGGTTAAGAAAAAACCTGTTCAAAAGAGCTATGAGGGACTTCTGAGTTAACAGAGCGGACTTTATTTTTTAGCCAAAGCAGATAGTGGCATGGCAACAAATGGGGTAACTCTCACTTTGGATTCAACAAGCCCATGCATTCGAGCCACAGCCCACTGACTTTAAAAGGCACTGTGTAATGCCTTACTTGTCCTGTGATGGCGCTGCAGGGAAACTGAATGCTTTATTCTGAAATGTCATGCAGGTTACAACCAATCAGTAAGGTCCCAACAGCTAGTCACAGTGTAAGCAGTTTATCATCATAGGATCATTCTAAGAAAGATACTTTGTTAAAAGCAGAACATCCTTTTATTAAGTACATTGTTCCAAAATGTAATAATGTGGAAAGCGCCAGAAATTGTTAAAAATTACTAATGCTTCCCTTCAAATCAGCACAAGTCCAGCATAAATTTATCAGTGTACTGAATTTGCAAAGGAGAGGTGATTATAAAAAAAAATCAGACAATTGCTATTCAAGAAAAAAAATTGTGAACGTTCATGAAGAGAGAATCTAGATCTCCTGAACCTTTCAGGGCTTCTATAAAACCCTTAAGTTCTTCATTATTATTTTGGTTTGTTTACCAAGTGCAACATTATGTGCTTCCAGGCAAGTAATCGAAAAGAATCATTAAACGAGATCAACAACTCGCTCCATTATAGAATCATCTGAACGGTCATTATTCTCTATTGTGAATTCATTTATTAACTGTAAACATGGATTGTTTGCCCTTCATCTAACTAAAAGGTACACAAACAAAAAAGAACATCAATTGAAAAGATGCAAAATCACATATTTACATGGTTTTAAGAGCTGTCAACTGACAGAGAACTTTATTTAAGAGAAACAGTGCATGCAAATTTTAAAGCGAAATTTAAAAGTACCTATATATGTCTAATAAGATAATAATAATAATAATAATAATAATAATAATAATAATAATAATAATAATCTTCATATAGGACTAATATATTCCACTGCACTTAACTATACATTGGGTACATACAGATACAAAATCAGACATTACAGACTAATAAACTAACAATTCAAAGAAGAGACATGAGGCTCTCAAGAACTGATTGGGAAGATAATAGAAAGGCTTTGTTTTGTACATGAGTGGAGCTATCTTTATAAAAATAGGATAGTACTCATAAAGGTAGATTTGGACTCCCAGTCAGTATCTGTCTATATACAGATATAAAGTGCATATCGATGTTTATTAGTAGTCAACATCTTTCTGTAGGACATGATATAGAATTATTTTGCAGTGTTCTCTCTTCCATTCTAAGGCCTCATGCACATGCTTTTATTAAAGGGGTTTTCTCACTACATTGATTCATGTTACCACAGTTCTGTTTTCTTGGTTTCACTTTGAATTCAGGGGAGTGTTTACTGACTTCTACTAGGCTGCAGTAGAAGTCAGGTCTGTAGCTATAGTGACCAGCACTGGCAGCCTACCAGGAGAGATCAAACAGGTCTGTAGCTATGGCGACCTGATGAGCTGATGCAGCCCATACAAGAGGGGATATCTTGGAATAGATAGGACACTGGTAATGGACACATATTGCAAAGTGACTTGTTTTTGCAAGATCTTTAACATAAAAAGCAATTCTTGTAATGAGACAACCCTTTAAGGCTCTGTACAAGCTCCAAATGAATGGAAATGTAACATGGCATCCAAAGAAACCTTTGGGCCTATACTGACTTCCTGCATGCAAGAGAAAAAAAGATCATAAGTTCCAGAAGATCCACACTGCTATCAGTAAGCTTATCCAAGACATCCCCTCAACTATCCAGCTCATAAGTATATCAACATGTAAAATGCAGACGTGTCATTAACTCGCTATGTCAATGAGTCGTCTCACCCAACTATCATTAGAACAGTAAAATCTACTAGGATGATGCCCCAAGGGTATTATGAGTATATGACGTAATTCTTGTTTATTTGCATAGATTCTTAACACAATGAAACCTTTGGGGAATGGCACTGAACTGGATTCCCCTTTCAGAAACTCAAGTTATGAAAGCAAAGAATAAAAATATACCTAAAGTTAAATCTAGTACACAGTGGCAGGTTATAATAAATAGTATAGAAGAAATAACATAGTACTACATTAAATGGTCTAAAATAAATATCTGCATGTTTAGCACAATATCACTTCTCATGTGGTAACTGAACCAGGGCATGACATGAATATGTGACTGATGGAAATTCAATTGACACATAATCTGAACATGTCTTGGAGCACAAAGGACCTAAAATCTATAGTGGGGCACATCTATGTTATTACACTAGGAATAAAATTGTCAAAAACCGGTAGCGCACATACACTTACAATATTGTACATTCATTTTTTATAACATATATCTATCAAATATCTGAATATAGGTTGTTTTGAACTTCAGATTAATGCTTTATTCGTCCATCATTTCCATAGCACCAACATGTATTTTCCAATGCATATTGTAATCACTCACATCAGTTCACATCCCCAATGAGGGTCAGAATCTAAAGATAACGATTAAAATGAGATAGCTGATGGTTATCTCTTTCAACCCATTCCCCCTAAAAACATGCACTACTGGCCTTTTGTGCTTGTGTTCTTAATGGGTACTGGGAAATAAACCTCTGGCAGATACCTATTAACATTATATGGTCGGCTGGTCCCACAGAAAGCCAATTAACCTATTAGCATGTCTATGGAGTGTAGGAGGAAACCAAAGAACCTGTAGGACACCATCACAAGCAGATGGAGAACATACAAACCAAATATTGACCTTGGTCGTACTGTAAACTCGGAACCCATTGCTAATCACAGAGCAATGGTGCTGCCCCTATTAGTAAGAGTAAGGGCGTCCCTGCCATTAGCAGTACTAACCCCTTTTTCCCTCAAAGTACTGAATGATAATATGAACCCATTAGCTGCATTTGCTGTGAACCGTGCAATAACAAAAGTCTTTACAAGCACCCCTATCTAGAAAACAACCTATTTATTACAAGTACACCATTTTACTGGCTGTAGATGAATTTATGGAAGGTTCAACAACTTTGTCCAGCATTTTAACCCCCGCTTCATATGCTCAGGGTTGGAATAAAATAAGAATGACCTTCAAACAACTTTTGTATTGCTTGCTTCATTATATTGCCAGTGCTACCGACCCTCACATGGAAGTCAGAGAACAGCATATAATCATACCACAGTCTGGATGTACATAACAAGCCATAATAGGAGAAACCAGGGGGAAATGTTTGTGTAAGGATTGGGAAAGGATAATAATTTTCTAGGCACAATAGCAGATTTTTTTTTTTACAAATTGTACATAACAAAATACCTATTGGGGTTAGATTTACTCCACCCCTAAATTATACGTTACATGGTATTACACACTATAATGTAACTGTCAAACAATATATATTTTGTACCAGTACAACTGGTTTATTTAAGTGTAGCACTCAATAACCTATTGTGAACCCCTTTCTGCATTATCACAACTATACTCCACAATAAGGGAAGCTAATATCCTCAGTACAGAATGATAACTACAGTCTGAATCATAACATTAATGATGGAAGAAACTCCAGTGCAAAAAAAAACAAAACATTTATATTCTTCAGACATAAAATTATTAATTCCCAATTTCTGCAAATTAAACGTCTAAAAAAAACTCCATGTTTTTATTCGAGGCAGCTACAAATAATTTGAAAACCTCTGATCATTAACTAAAAAAAAAGTTTGTTTTTTATGCGTCCATCAAACCATCTTTTGTTTGGTATTTAAGCCCCTGAAATGGGGAATATAAAAGTTCTAATGAAATAGCCTCTGTAAAAGCAATGACGGTTTCAAAGAAGAGCTAAATTAACTTTCCCTATCAAAACACTGTGCTGGCACTGGAGAACAAAGGGATATGAACAGAGAAAGAATCCCTTTGTCTGAATTTCACAGCATTTGGCTGTTCCAGCAGCTCATAGAATATTTTCTTTTTAATTGTACACCTATCCTTCCATGAATTCATCTGCACTGTGCAAGATCTCAGGAATGCATATACAGCTGAATAATGAAGTGAAGAGGTCATTTAGAGACCATGGCTAAAAGAGTTTAATATTTTATGCCAGAGGAGGGTCATAGTGAGCCTGCGTCCCTCTTCAACATACAAAGGTCACTGGTTGCTGCTCAGGAACAGGCATCACTCTAGAGGCCAAATTAAGGGTAATTTCAAATTCTACCATCTGCAAAATAATGGAGAAGGCAGGGAAATAAAAGGATTAGCTGCTATTCAGCTTACTTACAAACATATTATAGGCTTTTAACCTCCATGGAAGAAGGAGGGAGAAGCATACACAAAAGGCACAATACAAATTATATCCATTGGAAAAGACCATTATATGTGGTATAAATCAGTAGATAAGGATCCTGCATAAGAGAAGGAATACGTTTATTATTGGTGGTCCTGGCAGTAGAAGAAAGCAATGACCTTATAGTTGCCTCTCAAGCAATATGGGTATTATTATGTGTTAATGGACTGATTCCTATGCAACATATTATTGTTATTCTACATATTTAAGGAAGATGGAGAAACAGTTCATTTCCAAATAATTTCCATCATTAATGTCATGTTCCAGACTGTAGTTAATATGTACTAAGAATATTAGCTTCCCTTATTGTTCAGTATAATTGTGATAAATCGTAAAGGGGTTCACAATGCGTTATAGTGTGCTACACCTTGATAAACCAGTTGTACTTGTACAAAATATACATTGTCTCCCAGTTAAATTATATATATATGCTATATATGCTATATAACATATAATTTAGGGGTGGAAAAAATCGAACCCCAATAGGAATTGTGTTATGCACAATTTGTAACGAAAAAAAAAATCTTCTCCTATAGTGTCTTTTTTTTGGCAGAATAACTGTTCGGAGGATACGTTTAACACTTTTTCTCTAAAGATACCTGAAGACTAACTGACATGACACCAACTACTGGATAATTATCAAAGCAGCAACCTATATTAATGAATGCCCAAAACATGGGAATGCCATACACGTTAAAATATCATCTATATTTCCTCAGTCCTAAGAGTCAGCTGCCTATAGATGACCTTTCATTTCAGTCTGTCATCCAAATCGCCAACTCCACCTCAGAAAAAATTTCTTAAATCTGTTCTTTCCTAAGCTTTGAGTCAACAAAAATTCTAGTAAATGCCCCTTTTATCTTTCACCTGCATTACTTAAACATCCCACTCAGTGGCCTCTCAACTAAGGCTATGTCTACACAGCACAGGCTTTCCATCAGATTTTCAGTGGTTTTTAGTTCTTAGAAACCTCTGAAAATCTGCCGGAGTCCGGCAGAAAATGTACTATTGAAGTCTATGGCTATATCTACACAGCACTGGTTTTCCATCAGATTTTCTGTGGTTTGTAGTATTTAGAAACCTCTGAAAGTCTGACGGAGAACTTCACATAGACTGCATGAAAAACTGTTAAAAAAAACACGCCAAAAGCCTCAACAAAAAACAAAAACAAAAAACAAAAGCTTGTCGGAAACCCAGCTGCTTTGGACAAAAAACTGACAAAGTACTCAGGTTGAAAATGGTACTTAGGTTTTGGTTTTCAATGAGTTTTTTGTCCTATGCTATGTGGCCCTAGCCTAACACTCCTGTAACCCTTCAAACCACCTTCTCAATTCTTGCTGCCCAGTTAATCCACCCCTGCTTTGTTCTTAGCCTTTGGCTACCCACTGCCAAGCAAATTTAGTTCAAAATATTAATAATTGCATACAAAGCTGTCTATAACCTGTCCCCTCCATACATTTGTTACCTGATCTCTGATAACGTCCTTCAAGTAATCTCTGATTCTGACAAGCCCTCCTTATTTTTTAACTCTTCACTTGTCTGTTGCTCACATAACTATCTTCATGACTATAATACCCCCTATACATCATAAAGCTATCTTCAAATGCGACACAACCCATCTCTTTAGAAAATCCTAAAATAACCCTCTTAGCACTATGCTACCATATGCACAGCTTCTACCCATTGTCTCCAACTACTACATATTTTTGTATACCAGTAGTGACATGGGAAATAACAAAAAAACACCATAAACATTCCAAAAGTTTGTAACATAAAAACTTGATTTTTACCAAAGGTTGTTTTGATGTATTCACTTTTAAGGGGCCCAAAAAAAATAAAATTGCATATTACAGCTCTTTACAACCACTCAGTTGTACAGAACTATAACAGGACTCCCATTGACTTCCATGGTGCCAACTGCACTTATGTATTCCTTTGATTTCTCTGTTTGGATCATGTGGGGGAAAACTGTCTCATGTTTAATTATTTGCCATATTAAGAAGATAGTCTCTCCTATGGTCATATGGAAACATTTGGTGTACCTATTACTCTCTATGTGCCATTGTACAGCCTCCTTTACAGCATTATGCCATGTTTATAACAACTAAAGGAAAAAACGAATATTCAATGTTTAATTTAATCATAGTTGCCAACTTTTGAAAATGAAATAGCAGGAGAAATTAGTGGGTGGCGCGCTACGCGCGCCGCGGCAAAAATTTGCATGGACACGCCCATCTTTTCGGTATGCCACGCCCTTTCAAAAAAGCCACACCCACTCCACCTAACTGCATAACGGCTTTGGAAGAAAGCCAGGTAGATGCCCTTATAGCCAGGTAGTAGCCCCACATAACCAGGTAGTGCCCCTTACAGGCCGGTAGATGCCCCCTTGTAGCCAAGTAGATGCCCCCTCTGTAGCCAGGTAGAGCCAAATTTGTAGCCAGGTAGATGCCCCCCTTTGTTAGCAGGTAGTGCCCCCATCTGTTAGCCAGGTAGTGCCCCCATCTGTTAGCCAGGTAGTGCCCCCATCTGTTAGCCAGGTAGATGTCCCCTCTGTTAGCCAGGTAGGTGTCCCCTCTGTTAGCCAGGTAGTTCCCCCATCTGTTAGCCAGGTAGTGCCCCCATCTGTTAGCCAGGTAGTGCCCCCATCTGTTAGACAGGTAGTGCCCCCATCTGTTAGCCAGGTAGTGCCCCCATCTGTTAGCCAGGTAGATGTCCCCTCTGTTGCCAGGTAGATGTCCCCTCTGTTGCCAGGTAGTGCCCCCACTGTTGCCAGGTAGTGCCCCCTCTGTTGCCAGGTAGTGCCCCCATCTGTTAGCCAGGTAGTGCCCCCATCTGTTAGCCAGGTAGTGCCCCCATCTGTTGCCAGGTAGTGCCCCCTTTGTTGCCAGGTGATGCCCCCCTGGTTGCCAGGTGATGCCCCCATTGTTGCCAGGTGATGCCCCCATTGTTGCCAGGTAGTTGCCCCCATTGTTGCCAGGTGATGCCCCCATTGTTGCCAGGTAGTTGCCCTCTCTGTTAGCCAGGTAGAGCCCCCTACACCTTATAACAATAAAATAATAACCTCCACTTACCGTACCAGGCTCCTGCAGCGTGGCCGCTCCTGCCCGATCTCCTCAGCGTCGCAGGGGGAAGTGAGAGCAGCCGCACGTCACTCCCTCGCAGCCGCGCGTCACTTCCCCTGCGCAGCTGATCTGTATGCACGGCGCACACACCGGCGCCGGACATACAGGGAGGGAGGGAGGAGGGAGCGATCCCTCCTGCCTCCTCCCCGCACAGTGAGACCGCGGGCGGGTGAGGGACGCTGCGGCCGCTTCACCCGCCTGTAGGAGCGGTCCCGCGGCGCAAGAGTAGCGCACCAGCGCTACTCTTGCGCCGCGGTAATTTTAAAGGACCCCCGCCGCCTGCAGGCGGCGGGAGGAATGCCAACTCCCCCGGGAGGGCGGGAGGGGACCCCAAATAGCGGGGACCCCCCCGCCAAAAACGGGAGAGTTGGCATGTATGAATTTAATTCTGACATATTATTGAGCTATGGCAGAAGACAACCTTTTTATTTTAAGGCTATATCCATGTCATGCACAACACAGTGGCATGGATAGTACTGGCACTTCTGAGTGAGGAGTTATATATTTTGAGTCATACCTGGTCGATGCAGACATGCATGTTTATGGTGTAGGCAGGACGGATAGCTGTCAACCAAGAGAATTTGCATGTGTATGGATAGCTATACAATAATAAGAAGGTTTGCAGAGCCATATCTTCCCCGTTCTGAAAACTAGTGGTGGTCCCATTTTAAAACAGATATCAATATTGACGTAATTTGACTAATCTAAAAAACCTTTGAGACAAAACTGCAATTCCCCTTTACATCTAAATAATTTATAAATCTCTAAGTTCAAGAAGATGTTTCTTAGGACACAATGGCATATCAAGTTTTCGTGTTTTAACTCCCAGTTGCCTCAATAGTCTTAACTATACCCGTAAACAAAATTCTAAAACTTTAAGGGGTTTTCCCAGCCCACAGAGTGATGGCATATCGCTACAGGGCCACTTTCATCTTGTTTTGACTGTTTCCGCCAGGATACAATAAAAAACAGGTACCCCAACGTATACCATGGCAGAGACATAGAGAACAAAACAGCAAACATAATCATATTTGAACTACGTTTGCTCTATTACCACACTTTTGGGTCCGGCACAGGAAGCATGTACGTTTGGCAAATATTGTCCAAAAAGGACCAAGTTGGCTGTTATTCTCTTTGGCTGTGACGCGGTAAAAGTGAGTGTACTATATTTCATGTTATCCCAATGGATCCTATGGATGGATCCAAAAGCAAGATGTGATTGTGCACTAATTAATGCTATTATGTTATGATTGGTGGGGTCCAACATCTGGAATCCAAAGAGACCGTGAGAATGAAGAGGCTGCTGTGCCTTCTGAGCTTTTCTAGACTAAGTGGGGCTTCTGACCACCCACCTGTCCAAGGAGAACCTGAAAAGGGCCAAGCTCATTGCCTTCCACAGCCGGGTGGCCAGGGGCCACCGTGCAAGGGAAAACAGTATAGATACGACAGCATTACACCATAGCTTTGTGTAGTTGTTTTTCTTCACAGTGGACTGTATTTAGCTGTGGCCCATTATTTTTTTTTTTAACAAACAGTAAGGGTCCAAGATGCCAGACTCCCATCAATTTCCTAGCCATAAGCCATGACTCTGTGAGATAGGAATATTCAGCCTTATAAAATTGATGGCCTATTCTCATTGCAGCCCTTTCCCTTTCACTTAAATGTAGTACCTTGCAATACTGCTACTAAAAGCATGAAGATTAAAAATATGGTCTCTTTAATTAGCAAATCATTGGGTGACCCAGGAGTCAGACCCCCACAATTTAATACAACTTCCCTGTCTGAAAAATTAGCCATCAATTTTATAAGGGAGGGTAACACTATTTGTTTTAGTATTGATCAGGATTTTATTAAAATAAATGGATAACATTGAGGGCAGTGAGATCTTTGCCAATGGAAAATCTCATATATATGTTTGAATAAATGACTCCCAAAAAGCTTTTGTCTTCCTGCCAATAGGAATCTGATACATGCATTGGGGCATATGGAAGGTAGCACTACCCAGTATAAAACCTTGAGATGGCTGAAACTCAATTGTTTGTCTCATTGTTGGATTTCTTTCCATTACTTAATACTTTAAAGTACATATAGCTCTTAGTACACTGTCACTCTGTACTGTATCTGTTGCTTATATGTACCTTGGAAGCTTCAGAGGATGGCCATAATGCTGCAATTAAAATGAATGTTCATTATTGAACATATAGATGCATCTTATACATATGATATTAACAATATAAATCAGTATAAAAATAAAGATTTTGTAATATAGCTTGTGTACTTGTTTTGCATTGAACTGCATAGCAGAAGGAGCTCTGTGGCTTCACAAACGGTTTCTTCTAGTATACTCAGAACACCCATCCCCCATTATCTCTGTGCAATGGTCCGTTCTATGCCGTCAGCTGGCAGTAGATGCCCTATGTGTTGTGGAACAGACCACTGCACACAGATAATGGGGGAAGGGGAACTTTGATTACACTTAGAAACACTGAAGTCATTTTTTTTCCTTGCTCCATCAAAGCAACAGCAATTAGTAGATAACTGCAATAAATTGCAGAAAAAAATAACTTTCTTTTCCAGTGTTCTGTATAATGTGAAAAATGTAAACCTGCACATTGTAACACATAATACATAGGTGGATTTTGTTACCTATGTATGGGTCCTTCTGGGCTATCTACATACGAAACTGTACTGCAGAGGCTGATTTCTGTGGCAACAGCAGATACAAAGTGCTTATATGACACAAGAACTAAATATATCTTTCTACTATTTAACCATTCCCACTCATAGCTCGCACCTCCTCAAGTCTTTTTATACAATCACATGGCAACTAATGCTCATTGGAGGTCTACTGAGTGTTTTTGATGTGTTTTTTGTGCAGAAATGACTGTGCCTTTCTGCACAAAAAATGCATCCAAAAACGTGTCAAAAACACTCCGTGCGAATGCACCCTTACTAGTGTTTGTGTTTCAAATGGAGTATCCAACCCTCATTAAGTTTATTAGATAAATACATGTTTTAATTTTAGGGTTTCTTTTAAAAAAAAAAAAACACCAACTGTGGATACAATTTAAAGAGGACCCTTGACCTGTCTATTTTAGTAAATCCTTGTGTTCTCTGTGAAATAACAATCCTGGAGCATCTTCTCCTATAATTGTGTTGTGCTGTTCCTCTGTCACTCCTCCGAGAAATGTATTACTGAATCTGTCAGCTAGGTGTTACCATTCCAGTTTTCAGAGGGTGTGTGAATTGACTATGTCAGCACTAATGGGGCAACGTCAGAATGTGCAGGGACACGCCCCTAATAAAGAACACCATCTGACAGACTGGTATTAATTTCTAGAAGAAATGAGAGAAGAACCACACAACAACGAGATTTAAAGGGGTTGTCTCACTACAAGGATTGATTTTTATGTTAAAGATCTTGCAAAAACAAGTCACTTTGCAATATATGTCCATTAAGAGTGTCCAACCTATTCCTAGATATCCCCTCTTGTATGGGCTGCATCAACTCTTCAGGTTACTATAGCTACATACCTGTTTGATAGGCTGCCAGCACTGGTTGCTATAGCTACAGACCTGGCTTCTACTGCAGTCTGGTAGAAGCCAGTAAACGTGCCCCCTGAATTCAAAATGAAGCCAAGAAAACAGGACTGAGGTAAGATGAATCAATGTAGTGAGACAACCCCTTTAATGAAAGATCCTTCTGAATTGTTAGTTCACAGAAAATACATGTATTTACTACAACAAATGTGGTACAAATTCTCTTTAAGACAATGAACAAATCACTTGCTCAATAACACTGAGCTTAGCATTGGCTTCTCCAAGAACTTGGCTATAATGGGTGTACCTAGATACCTAGATAGTGGTGTCAAAAGGTCAAAAAGCCCCTCTGCCACATAAGAAGACATTAGTATTATAAATAACAAATGTTAGGTGGAGGACCCCATTACAAATCGTATATTATGGCCCTGGAGCTTCAAGTTATACTTGTGCCCTACTCAAATAAACCACATCTAAGTACCTCCAAGGTTTTAATTATACACTGTACTGAACCTTATGAATTAAAAGTACAATAAAAACAGTGCAAGTATCCTATGGAGACATGGCATGTATCACCTGTACCTATTCTTTAGGGCTACGGCCCTTTACTTCATCTTCTCTATCTCTGCTCAGGATTGTGACTATTTGAGAAAGGTCTAAATGGACCGAAACGTCATGCTTGTCTAAGTCACAAATTTTGTATATAAATCTTGGAGCCTGTGGATGTAATAAAATTCATTATTTTGCATTACTTCATTGTGTGCGGTAAATTATACTTTTTTGTCACCTGTACCTACGGCATGATCTGTACCGACTCACTTTTTAACGTGTAGTATTAGAGCGCAAACAGAAGACTCAACCATGCAATATTTTAGCATTATGTAGCAGTGAGTTCACTATAATACATGGCAGGAAGTAAGGTGTTTAAAACAAGTCTGTAAGGATAATGAATTCTGTTGAAATTCTCTTAAGAAAATATCTGCAGATATGCAGTCTTTTCGCAGAAAGTGTAATTTAATATATGTGTATATGTAAGCAAAAAAAAAGGAGAAATGGGAAACCATTGCTCATATGCATGCATAATTTAAATAACACTAATGAATAGCTATAAATCAACTCAATGTCATTAATAAATAATAATCTATCCAGCAGATAGCACCACCCATAAGTCATGTGCTGCTCCATATTCAGCTATCCATAAAATTAAGAGAAAATATGATATTATTTACCGGTACTTATTAAACAAAGACATATGGTACATAGAAATAGAAAAATAACAGTTTGCCCACTTTCTGGAATTTATAATTGTATTTCTATAAAACAAAGTATCTTAATATAGAAAGTAAATGGAAGACAGACTTAAGGGCTGCCTCATGTGCCTGACTATGCATATACTCTGTCCTTAATATAGCCTTATATTCTTAACTGAAATCACAAAGCTAAAGCAGTTCTGAAATTACATGAAAGTTCAATTAAAGCCATAAATTATTCTTATTACAGTTTGGTATTATACTGGGGCCAGCAGAAATATTACTAATTGAAAACATAACTCAAAACTACAGCAAATAACATACACTGGGAAGAGAGCCACGAGGGCTAAACGTGAGTAATATGGGAGGGTCAGTCATGGTTCCTCCTATAGTTCATGCAATATTAGTTGGAATTTATCACACAAGATCATTGCCTCTGACCTATTCAACACACTCTGTCCAACACACTATTTCTATAGCTGGATGAACATATGAAGATACAGGTTTGTGTCAATACCTATAGAATGCCAGAGTTATCCAACCATACGGTAGATGATATTCGCTGTGCATGGTTTAAAGGGGTTATAATAACATAATGAAACTGTATAAAGTGGTATCACTGCACTAAGATTATTCAATAATGTTCTATCTGTAGTTAAAATGCTTCTGTAAAATTTAACACAGATTTCAGGAAAGATGTTGCAATAAAATGTACATCAAAATTGACGACAATCCACATCCCATACATATAAATTTGGTTTGTGCAGGCTGGTTCATATGGTACAGAACATTTCCACAGATTTTTAGCTGTGCCTTCAAAAAAATTCTAAAGTGGGAATAAGGAATATATTACCTGTTTCATATAAAGATACTGAGACTTAGTCCCACTGAATGATAAAGTATACCCCGATTTCTGCTAGTGGATCCTCGATATGTATTTATGTACGTGTCAACATACAGGCTTTATGCTGTCATACAACCATACTTATGGTGTTTATCTCCTGTTTGTGTGATGTCTTGCTTACCTATCCTTTCCCCTTCCTTAGCAGTGCAGGATGTCACACATAACATGCTTCCTATCTTTGCGTTTCCCAAACTCTCCCCTTTCCTTCTCTATTCTGGAGGGATTGTGTTTCACATGCTTGGCAGCAAATTGTGCTGGGAAAGTGTTGTGTGTGAAGACATTAAATAATAACTGCACTATGTTAAACTTTGTAATAGAGGGTTAAAGGGGTTGTCTCGCTACAAAGAATAGCTTTCAAATTGTAGGGAACACAAAATAAAGACATTTTCCAAATATATTGCTTTGTTCTTCTGTTTTCCTTAAGGAGATACAAGTGAATTTATGACCTCCCTGGCTATTTCAGTTCCCTCAGTAACTGACCTGTGTATATCTCTCCCCCCTGCTGTTTGTTCTATGTGATAGCAGTGAGTGATGTCATAACACAGGTCTCAGCAGCCTCTGTGCTGGGCAGCAGTAAAAAGCTTGATTTATCTCAAGTAAACAGCACTGTAATTAGGGCTTTTGTTTGAGGGATCAGATAAAAAGTCCTGTTAGTAGTTTCGAAGCTTCAGAGCTAATCTGATCTAATAAGCAACTGAAAGCACAGGGCTGGATACACCATGGAGCTTATGCAAATTTCAGTCAGTCTGAACCAGGAAGGGACAGAGTATTTCATTCATGCAGCCTATGAAACTCTGTAGGGAGACAACTCCTTTAAGGAGCCAGCTGTAAAGAGATAGGCAGTGCCTGTGAGAGGAGAGTGGAATCATGGGAACTATAGTCCTTTACATTGGTAATCCTTTTCACACAAAGCTCTAGGAAAATTTCAAAAACAAAAGTTCCACAGAGAACGTGGCAATTAATAATTATAAATAAATAATAATAATAATAATAATAATAATAAATACTTCTGAACGATGGTGGCAACATCTGGTGAGCATTCAGAGACATATACCTGCTTTTTCTGTGTCGTTCATGAGCGTGGATATCCCCTTTAATCCCACATTACGATAGGGAACCCCTGAAAATGTTTGTCTCTCACTGGAAACCCCTTGCCTTTTTCCCACCACAAAGAAGCCTAGTGTATGGATAAGTGAAGGATTCTATAATTTGCAGTATTCTGGCAAATCAAAGCCGCTTTGGACAAGATGTAATTAGTCCATTCCTATCACATATGTGACAGAGCTTCCTTCTACCGAGTTCTAGGAAACGTCTGATCAGGTTCCAGGAAAGTGGTGGGTTTAAACATGGCTATGTCTTCACCTGGTTGTAGGTGTACCCCAGGTGGAACACAACATGCCTCTAAAGAGTACTCAGTCTGATTTTAATAGACAAGGCAATGTATAATAGCCAACGAGATAGGTTGATGCCAGTTTTTGGAGAATGGGTACTAGACTTAGAACTGCTGAGAAACACTGGTCTATGGATTTCATGCTATATGTGTGCTAAGAGGAAACCTATGACATGTTAATAAGAGGCAATATGCGTCACTGTTGCCAAGGTACCTGGAAATTTCTGTTATGGGTAAATACGTATCTTGCATATAGACTAACCATTTGACTATGAAGGTTCTAAAAACAATAATATCATAAAATATAGCAACATTGACTTCAAGTTATCAAGCTCTGCATTTATAGTCAGGCTCAGTACACATAAAATAGAGCTAAACTGCAACTTTTAGCCCAAAACATTAATAAATGCCCTGGCTACAGAAAACATTCAGACAAAGAATGGATTGTTGGTGGGTGCTTTCCACCGATAAGACACTGACACAGCCCTGACCATATCCTTTGTTTAGACAGGGTTAACTGAAACACAGCTGTACAGTGTAGGTTGTTTTGCTCAGAGAGAAGAATTTCCACTGCTTGATCTGTAAGGCCTCATCTAAGCACTCACTGCTTTAGCTTCCTTCCATCTCACAAATGAAATTTCCTGTGTTAAAATTCCTATATTTAAGCCAGTCTATGGAGTAATATCTGCAAAGTTGCGTGTCCATGGAGGAAAATGTAGGAAACCCCATTTCATTAAACTGTAAATATGGGTGTGAACATGCATTGTAAAGCCATTCAATAACCGGACTTGGTTATGCTATTGAAAGCAAATAGAAGATTATTTACATACTCAGAAATATGATCCAGGTAGAAATTTGTCTGGTTTAGTAGCTGGTTACTTTTTGACAAAGTTAACCTAGTTAATTAGTTAATTTCAAGCATGGCTTCTCCAACCATGTCCAAGTTAATGCAGTTTAATTAAAAACAGAAAACTTCAACCAAGGGAACAACGTGATCATGAAACTGGTAATTTTGTAAGGCCTTGTTCATACCACTTTTTTGAGTTTATGTTTAGTATATATGCCGGAAAAAAAGCTACTGATGATAAGTATATTGCAAGCTTTATTGTGGTGTGTAGGCTAAATGGATGACATTATGGTCTATGGATGACAAATCAAACTGGTAGACATCCATTTCACACATCTGTCGCCCATATGCTTTAATGGCCTCATTTAGTGCATATGTCATAAAAAGCTATTGAAAAAAGAAACATGTACTTTTAAAATACATATATTTCTACCAGACTTTGCAGTATGCCATATACCGAAGTATACTAGCCAGAAGAAGGGAAGACACTGTTTGGCCTCCAGCTGGCAGAAAAACATATGGAAACCTTAAAAAGGTTGCCCTATTTCAGACATTGATGGCAGATCGCTAGGATATGCTATCAATGTCACATAGGTGTGAGTTCCACCTCTGGGAACTACATCTATCTCGAGAACAAGCCATGATACCTCTCTGTTCTTTCTGAGACACATTGTACATATAATCTATATGTCTGGTTTTCTTGCGTTATATATATATGTTTATGAAAGTAAGGTATTTTGGTGACTAAAAGGGTATCTAAATTATTGTTGGTGCTGTTGGTATAAAAAGGTTTTTGATGTCATTTAATGTATTTTGAAAATTAGGTATTTTAATGTATATCAAATAAAGAATTATTGTTTTAAGGGGTATTTCTATATTTTTCTGTGTGACTATTAAAACTTAAAGGGGTTTTACCAGGACGTGCCTTATCTGCTAAGAAGCAAATGTAAACAAGCCACTGAGCTGAGAGAGAGAGAGAGACAGACTGCCAGAGCACAGAGCTGCATAAGGGATCGTGTGAAATGCTCACTCAAATAATCAAACTACAACTTGTGGATTCTGTATACAAAAGACAACACCTTTTCTCCACAGCAGCTTGAAAGCTTCTTCATGTTCTCTGTCATCAGATAAAGCAGGGATCTACTCAGATAATCACACTACAACTAGTGGATTCTGTATACAAAAAACAACATATTTCTACCCGGTGCCTTGAAAGCTTCTGCAGCTCAGTCTCATCAGATAAGAAGCTTTCTCTGCGCAAGCCCGGCCAGCAGCTCTTGTCAGGTCATATCTAATAGAAGCTTTGAAGTAACTAAGGGCAGGTAAGGCAGCCTGTAGCTCTCTCAGGCTGCAATTTTTGTAATCACATATATTTAGAAAAGTGATTAAATACCCATTTTGGAGGATCCCACGTCAACATTACATTGTGGCAAAACCCCTTTAAGTTGCTCATAGATTTTAGGCAATCGATGCGTCCACTATGCGTACGTGATATGATGTATAAATGTAGGACTTCTGAGAATTATCAGGCAGTTTAATGAACTCTTCATGACTAATAATCAGGAAATACAAACTAACTCATACTTATAAATAATGGTATCTGTCACCAGACAGACAGGGTGTAGTGCCGTTAAATATGTAGCACAGATCAGCTTCTTGAGCGTCTATCGGTTTAAGAATAAATATTTTATAACCTATTCTGTTTGGTTCTCCCTTTGTTTGTAAATTTCATGTGTTGTATACTACTTTACTTTTATGAAAACAGAAATTTAATTTTGGTGATTGCTTTAATAAGAAAAATCGAAAACATATTTCATAACCATGGAAAATGCAGAGCATGTTTGTTAGTTTTCTTCATGATACATGTATGATACTCTTCACACAATATCAATAGAATGCTAATGGCAATCTCCAATCAAACTTCTCCACAGGGTATAAAGCTCTCCTGGTTTTTAAGAAATAAAGAAACAGGCAGCATGCTAAAAAATAGTCTAAAATAACAGGAATGTAGGCGAATACTCCAGCACAAAGAAAGCAGCATACTATGGCTTCAAAGTGAAGCTCAATCAGCACAATGAAGGTGGAGGTGGCCAGGAAATGTCCGCTTTAAGATTTTCTTCCACCCTTCATAATTGGACACTGCCAGAATATCAGTGGGCAATGTCTGTTTGCACAGCAGGATATAAAATACACAAAGATGTAATCTAGCTATATTGCAAGCACATTTCATTATTTGATTGCAAGGCAAAAGTAGGGTCTAATGTCATTATGGACTCATTCTTTCCCATCCAAGTCTTAACACCACGCTAGGTAGAGGAAGAATTGTTTAATACTTAACTAGATGTAAAAAAAAGAAATATATTCAAGTTCTTTCATGGTTTTTCATGGGTTTTGACAGGCCCAGTATGCACTTTCTTTAGACTGTGTGAAAAATGTTGCCTGTGTCCCTTCCTGCAGGTAAGTACAATGGGGAAATTTAGAGAATAAATGCTATATTTTTTTAGAAATGGACATACTAGGATATTGAATATCAATGAGATATGGCTACCACTAGATAACACATCAGTATCATAAGCAATGTCATTGTGGCTAATGGCTGCTGGATGTCACCTGCCATAACAACACCATAGATACAAGATCATTGTGGCCTAGTCATCATATGGATACAGGTTATGGGGACCTAAAGAATTCCAACAGTAAGGCCAAGAGACCCACTAATACTCAGTGTTGTTTGCAATGACACGGATTGCAATGTTGTGATGCAAACGGTGCTGGTTAGCCCAGTCATTCATGGTACCTTTAGTACTAGGGAAATGCTTTGCTACAGTTTGGGTTTCATTTATCAAATTAATCTTTTTAGAACTTGTATATACAAAGCTTTATTCAGAACCATAAACTACTTCTTAGTGTATTGTTCCCCAATACATGCAACAGAAATGATCCTGTTCAATGTGGTTACCTATTATAGGTAGATTACATCGCCAAAGATATCAGTATGGCGAGAGGGTGTTAAAGGGGTTTTGTCATCACAAACATTGATAGCAAACTGGGACTAAAACTATTCCTAGCATACTACCCCTCATCTGCCCACATATGTAATCTCCTTTGCACTAATAATATACACTGATAAGCGGTAACATAAGGTTGGACTCAATGATAGCTGAAGTGAACAACATTGATGGTCTTTTTAAAATGGCATCAAAAGATAAGATATCTAAGGCAGCATGTGAACAATCAGTTCTTAAACTTGATGTGTTGGAACTCAAAAAAAATGGGTGTAAACAATCTAAGTGGCTTAACAAGGGGCTATATTCTTATGGCTAGACCACTGGGTCATAGGATCTCCAAAGTATCAGAATTGGAAGTAGGTGGCCTGGTCTAATGAATCATGTTTTCTTTTACATTATGTGGCTGACTCGGTGCAGATTCATTGGGGGAAGAGAATGTGGTGCACTACAGGAAGAAGGCAAGCTGGCAGAGGCAATACCTGGGCAATCTTCTTCTGAGAAATCTTGGATCCTGGCATTTATGTGAAAGTTACTTTGACACACAATACCTACTAAAACATTGTGGCAGACGAAGTACACCACTTCTAGCAACAAACACTAATCCTTAATGGCAGTGGCCTCTTTCAGCAAGATCATTTCCCCTGTCACAGTGCCAGCTGTGTTCAGGAATGGCTTTATGAACATGATAAAGAGTTTAATCTATTGACTTGGCTTACAAATTCACAAGATCCCAATCCAATCCAACATCTATGGGACGAGCTGGAAAAAATAAGTCCAATCAATGAAGGCCCAACCGTGCAACCTTCAAAGATAAAAGAATCTTCTTCTAACTTCTTGGTGCATGATACCACAGGACGCCTTCAGAGGTCTTGTTAAGTTCATGCTTTGAGAGGTCATAGGCGTTTTGCCAGCATAAAAACAATACAGTTAATTTTACTTTTATGGCTGATGAGTGTATATACACACTTTGGGCCACACGTATGAAACCTGTCTAGGTCTTAAACTCACTTTGTTGCCCAAAGCAACCAATCAGATCGCCCCTTTCATTTGTCCAGAGCACTATATGAAATGAAAGGGGCAGTCTGATTGGTTGCTATGGGCAACAAAGTGAGTTTTAGACCTAGAAAGTTTTCATACATGTGGCCCTTTCTGAGTAGTTATATATTTGGAAAAGTATATTTGCTAATGTTAATTATATGACTACTCAAACTCACCAAGGAGCTCTACAACCATTTAAAGGCACAAGGCCATGTGCATTTATACAGATCATGGAGCTCCAAGGTTAAAAGGTTACTCCTATCACCTCACTAATGGGTTTGGAGATGGCAATGAGCTGGTGACTGGGAACAGAGAAGTGGCAATGCATGTGAGACTCTCTCCGTTCTCAGCTTAGGTTGCTTCGCTGTATCTTGATCTAGAACAGATGTAAATGGAGAATGCTGTGCATATGTGGCCATCTCTTCATTCACTGTGGCCAGTTCATTCCTGGAAGTTAGGAGATGGGAACAACCTTTAAAATTATTAGTTAAAATACATTGTTAGGAGGCCCCCTTATCGTTCATATAAAGACATTCTGAAGCACCCAAGTATGCTGTGTTGCAGAGGAATATATGATACATGCTGCAGTTGCTGCAGAATCTCTCTTTTAAAATGACAGGAATCAGTTGACACAGACAAATCCTGTAAAAGAAACCTGCGACAGACTGCATCTGCGGGAAGAGATAACTAGAGCCTCTGCAGTGCCCCTTATCTCTGTAGAATCATCAAGTTCTGGCATCAAACCGTTCAACAAAAATTATTTTTTCCCAATGAAGTCGGTGGGGAACCTTTCACTAATATAGTCACTGCACTGTGTTAATGGAATTCCAACAAATCGCATTGAGACCGCCATATACGAATAAAACATTTCTGTAGACTGCCAGTGCATGTGTGGAGTCAAATAATATGTGAGCTGTAGGTTACAGTTTGGGACAGGGCCACAGCAATACCCACCTCCGCCTTTCACATGGGTAATATAATGTATTTACTATGATCCATCATTGTTTAGGTTGGATTTTTTAATCATCTACAGGCCCATTAAATCCTTTTTGGGGTACTTTACGAGGTGGATACCTTTATGAATATCTCCATATATTCTCATCGATGTTTTATGCATTGAAGCCAGCAACTTTGTGATGTACTATTATATGCATCAGTACATATCCTGTTATTGGGCCTTTGATGCATTTACAATTTTGGCCAATATTCATGCATATAGCACTGATACTTTACATCATATGCTTGGATATTTTTGATACTTCTGTATCGCTGTTGTCTCTTTTTTGTATTAGTTTTCCTCTTTCAGTGATTTTTTTTTATTTTTGTTATTATTTTATTATTTTTGTAGTTTATTAATAATTTTTTTTTATTTTTTATTGATATATGACTCCATTTACTGTTGTTTATTATGATTTTGGGAGTATCTCATATCAGCAATAGAGGGATTTCTGGAGCTATTTGTATAGGTTACAGTGTATGTCTATACACCCTGCACTGTCCAATAAAAGATGTTTCATCTACAGCTGAAAGAAATAAGATTTTTATGGGTAGCTCTCTTCCTTATGAGTGCCAACACCTTTTCAACAAGAAAAAGACAGACAAAAGGTTTCATGTATCAAATACATCTTAGAAGGTTCTTATTGGCAACAGCAACCAAGATTTCATTTCCGAACTGCTCTGAAAAGAGGCAATATGATGGGTGCTCTGTGAAGCAGGGACAATTTCTCTGAGATGGTTCAAAATATACTACTGGAGAAATCTTTTGTTCAGGATCTTCATATTTAGAGCAAATGGTGAGCAGTTAGAAAGAGCATCTCTGTCTGGCAGACCAAGTAACCCACGGATTTGAATGAGCAGCATGTAATACTTAATATAGCCTGTGGTGGCACTGCAGGGAATTGAACACTTTACTGCCAGGTTTCCTCACATATTACAGATGATCCCTTGGGGTCCAGTATGAGGACAGTCTATTGTGAAGGCACAATATTAATATGAAGGCATTGTGAAAAATAGAAAACCCTGATTAAAAGAAATTGTCTCAAGAAGGCAACGTAAGGGGTTTTGCCACGAAGTAAAATTGACGTGGGAAACTTGCAAACTAAACATTAAACATTTTCACCATTCATCATTATAAAAAAAATCTGGACAGTTTTTGTTTTAGCTGCTCCTTTAGTGATTCATTGTTTACAGCTCATCTCCAGGGGATACGACCAGGGCTGAGAGCTCCTCAGTCCTGGTCGCACATGCTCAGACGTCACCTCTCCTCTCAGGCAACTACTGAGTGTTCAAACCCCATGTGATGTCACTCTACTCCTGTCCTCTGTATTCCTTAATAATTAGTCAAACAGTGCAAATAAATAAAAAAAGAAACCTCAATGAGGTATGTGCATTCATAAAGAGAAAAAAAAAACCACAGGTTTGGTTCCTGCAGGGATTTGAACCTAGGACCCTTGTGCTGTGAGGTAAAAAACTTTACCTCTGAGCTACTTACAGCTCTATATATAAACAGACCTTTCTTTGACTACAGAGAGGAAAAGCGTGGTGATGTCATCCTGCTGGATCACATGATATGCAATTGAAACAAATGACACACGCCCCCTTCTGAGCACACAGAGCTGAAGAGCTGGATATAGGCGGGATGAAATGAGATTGTAGCAAAACCCCTTTAATTGAAGACAGTGTTGAGAAAAAACAGATTACTTCAGGCATGGAATC
Source organism: Phyllomedusa bahiana (assembly GCA_025379985.1). NCBI lineage: Eukaryota > Metazoa > Chordata > Amphibia > Anura > Hylidae > Phyllomedusa > Phyllomedusa bahiana. Next base: position 96,361 of record JAODAL010009179.1, read on the forward strand.
TCTAAAGTCTGAAATGTGGCATTATTATGGCAGCTATTTAAATGAATATTGTTATTATTTGTATTCATTTATATAGCGCTTTTATATTTCACAGCACTGTACAGATATTGCCATCAATCACATTGCTCCCTATCCTCATTGGGGCTCACAATCTAAATACAACATTAAACCAATCTGAATGTTTTTGGAGAATGGGAGGAAAGCGGAGTACCCGGAGGAAACCCATTCAAACACAGGAAGAACATACTCCTTGCAGATGCTGACTTTGGTTGGATTTGGATCTAGAATAGCAAGCCATGTAGTACGTGAACGGGCTGGATAAGAGCTCTTCTTACTGGTAGTACCTCAGTTCACACTCATGAAGGATCATATGCCCTTACAGGGCATTTGGACTGGGGATATCTTCAGGAGACAACCCCTTTTACATTCACTATTCTATGAACAGCATGTTGAGCCACAATCAAGGCGAGAAACAGGCCACATTCATCCTCATGACGTTTCAACAAACAAAGCAATAAGGTTGTATTTAACATACATCATGCACAACAATACACTAAAAAAAAATCTGCATTATCTAGAAAAAAATCCTTAAAAGAAGAGAATGGTCTATTGTTCTTTCTGCATCAAGGATAACAGCTGTGTGGGAATAAAGAAAAATCCAAAAGCGAAGTGTCTTCCAACACTTAAAATCACAGGCCGTTCATCCAGTGTTATGTACAGGACTCGGCCAAATTCGTATCTGAAATAAAACACTGACAAAAGTATTATTTCTCTGAGAAGTGAAAAGAACCATATTCCTAGAAGTGGAATTTCCCTTCTGGGAAAGGATTGTTGGGAAACTTCACAGAGTGAACCAAGGTATGGGAAATCTCATTTCTTTCCTAAGTCTGTGGAATTTCTAAGCAAACAAGAAGGCACCATCCCTGCAGAGATGAAGCTGGGAAATAGCTAAGGTTCTGAGCAGATACACCATCACAGACAAGAGTCAACACCACATTCCTATTGTTAAATACCATGGAGGACTTGTGTAACCGACACGGTTATTCACTCATAACATGGTAGGCAGTCATCCTTCTGGGCCTCCATGTTATTTATTAATTGTTCTTTACTTACAATGCAAAAGGAGAACATGCTGCATTGTACATATAGAATCAGTGAGTAATAACATGTATGCACTAAAGTTACTAAAATGAATGGTTGTGAAATATTGGTCACAGACACAACGAGCGACATGAATGATTGGGCTTATCGCCTGTTTTCTGGCGTATACTGCGCCTCACTGAGCCGGCTCCGTTGTCGGACACAGGAATGCGCTTTTAGGCGCAAGCTTCGCCACTTTCATGCCTAGCATGAAGGGACGTTCTGGGGCGGGACGCACCACATTCGAAAACACTGACGCATGTATGAATGCGGGTCGGCAAAGTGAGGCGCATTAAAACTCTGACAGGCAGACCAATTTCAATGTGGTCTGTCTGTCGGAGGCGTTGAAGTTTGCCCCGCATGTATGAGCGCACTTCGGCGCCGACATACATCAGGCGCAGGTTTCACTGAAAAAAAACGTGAAAACAGGCGCTTCGACGCACCGATCTTTATACATGTCCCACAACTTTAGTGGGATCCTCCAAAAATCTTATGTGTGTTGTTCAATGTTTTGTGCCTTTGGATATCAATGGATTACATTTTAACCTGTCATGTCCTTTTTTGCCCCAAAAAATAATCAGAGGTCTCTGGCGGCCACTTATCAGGCTGTCATCAATGACATGTTTATGGAATGGAGTCCAGAAAGATGTTTGGACAACACTTATCTCGTGTTTATGGCCAGTTTACATAGACAATCTGGGAAAAAACCTTACTGCACCTACTAGAGCTATGCTTCTGCTTCAATGTACCTAAAAATAACTTCTTCTTCAAGGCATGCTTTCAGGAAGAACAGCCCATACAAATTACATGAGAATGAACTAAGAGAGAAGTACTTGCCTATGCATGTAGCAAATGCATTTCAAAATACTTGTGAGCAGGCTCCTATGTTAGTTAACACAATAGTAACTTTTGTAATCCAATTTAGACAAAGCTGTTAAACATCTGCCATCTTCCCCAAATAATAATCCAGATATTCTTTTGTTACTGGTTCAAAGTGCCATTCATTTCCAGTATGGCCTGTCCACTAAGTCAGTGTTCCTCAAGCCCACTCTTCAAGACCCACCAATAGGTTATGTTGAAGGATACCCCATAGAATGCAATGAACATAATTATAGTCTCTGTGCAATACTGAGGAAAATCTGAAAACATGACTTGTTGGTGGGCCTGGAGGCCTGGAGTTGAGAAACACTGCACCAAGTGGTCTCCTGATGTTCCTACAGACTCTTGAGAAGAACCAAAACTTGGACAATTTCATTAAGATCATTGTAAAATACAAGATTTAGGGCTCATGCACATTAAGGTTTTATGGCTTTGTTTAATGTTATACATTGCCAAATCATGGCATTCGTAGACTTCTGTAGCCAGCTGTACTTGTGCCTACCTGCAGTTTTTTTACAGAGGGTTTACTGTGGGATTCTGTCAAAATCTAACAGAAACAAAATGAGACATTGTTGGTATTACTTCTAGGAGAGAATAACCCCATAATACGCCACCATGCAGCGGCACACTGAGTGCCCAAAACTATGTGTGCCTCTGTGCATCCTCTTGCTCATAGCTCTGCCATGTGTGTGGGGCCTTATCCCACTACTTGCTTATATCATACCTATTATTATGATTATTATTATTTTAGAGAGCGCCATTAATTCCAAGTACAGTAATTCCAAGCCATAGAGTTCAGGTACATAATATAAGACAACAAACAAATATACGACAAATACAATAACAATTAAAGGGGTTGTCTCACTACATCCATTCATCTCACCTCAGTCCTGTTTTCTTGCGTTCACTATGAATTCAGGAGCGTGTTTACTGGCTTCCACTAGGCTGCAGTAGAAGCCAGGTCTGTAGCTATAGCAACCAGTGCTATCAGCCTATCAGGATAGCTCAAACAGGTCTGCAGCTATAGCGACCTGAGGAACTGATGCAGCCCATACAAGAGGGGGATATCTCAGAATAGGTAGGACACTGTTAATGGACATATATTGCAAAGTGACTTGTTTTTGTGAGATCTTTAACATAAAAAGCAATCCTTGTAGCGAGACAACCCCTTTAATAACACGCTGACACAGAAGGAGAGAGGACCCTGCCCACGAGAGCTTACAATCTATTTAAGATACATACCTACACATCCCACTGGTTATATATATATATATATATATATATATATATATATATATATATATATATAATATATATATATATATATATATATATAATATATATATATATATATATATATATATCCATGGGAAGTTCCATGTTCCATGGGAAGTTACCATGGTATTCTGAAGTAATACTTCTAGGGGAGAATACATTACCTTAGGGGATGTTCACAGAGCGTTTTTCAATCCGAAAAACGTATTAAAAACACTGTGTAAAATGTATCCAAACACAGCAGAAACGCACCCTATAGTTTTAAATAGGATGTCTGAAGCTAAAACAGATCAAGAATTGACATGTCAATTCTTTGATTGCATCCATTTTACGCATCCAAAAGACGCATGTAAAACACGTATCGTCTGAACGACAATACATGTTTTACTTTGCTTTCAATGTACAATCACACTGAACATTGTTGGATACGTTTTGGGGTCCATTTTTCAGTATGCAAAACGTACCAGAAAATGTATTCAAAAACGGCGTGTGAACATACCCTTAACTGTGGTTCCTTGAGTGCCCAAAGCTCTCCATGGTTTACATAAATTTGTGAACCATGGATAATATGTAAAAGCGCCCAAATTACTGTAATATATATGTCAAAATAAATAATACCAAGAAAGTCTGTTTAAATTTAACACCGCTGTATTAGGAAAGGAGGCCCATAGAGCAAATATCAACAACCTCAGTTTGACCCTACTACCCAGAATGCTCTGTGCAGTAGATCAACAAAAGATGGCCGATCCATAGGTTACCTAGACATTGATTTTTTTTTTATAGAAAGTATAGTAGAAATAAGCAAAATGTATTAGATACAAATTACAAACTAATTTCAGAAATATTCTAGAAAGAGGTTTGTCATACAGCCATGTTTCTGCATGTTATGAAAGTAAATAAATCACATCCGTAAAGGCATTCCTAAATTACCACTAACCTGTGTTCAAGGCTACTTGGCTGCCATAAAAGCCGGTATTTACTGTTTGTGCTGTCATAGACCTTGGAAAATATGCATTTCCTCAATGTTCCTTATGACGCACTATGTATCATGTCTTAATCCAATGCTATTAATCAACGGATGAACAGTTGGCAGAAACTAAGTAGCAGAATTACAAGCAAAAAAAATTATCTATAGCAAGTGGTGGCATCCATTTTGAAAGCATGAACTAATGTCCACAAGCATAAGGAATCAGGCAATGGTGATGTTACTGGTGCCAAGTCAAGAGTTGGGCTATGTACATGGTCACTCAAGAAAACGTCCACTGAATATCCCTGTCAGTTTCCATTAAAGACTTTTAAGATTAATACGATACTTAGAAATTACATGTGAAATAAGACATAATAATAAACAGCATAAGGCAATTGGACTGAATCAAGAGGGTACTTACTCTGATTTCATTTCTGCGTATCTCCACATCACACACTGAATGTCCTTGGTGGGCACCACTATAGTAGCAGCAGAACTGGCATACTGCCACCTGCTCAGCTTCACAGTGGTACAGTCGGTAAGCATTATGTTGTGGACAACTCCAGGCCCTAACATCTTCGGCTTCTACTAAGAGGTGCCCTCGAGCAGTAGAAGGTTGCTGTAGGTGCGTCTGCACATGGGACTGGCAGCATGGGGCTTCACATCTCAGGCAGATCTTTTGGGCAGGTAGTGGTGGCCCCCTTCTGCAAAACACGCAGTGCAGAATAGATGGTGGCTTGTCCACATTAAGAGAATTAAATTTTTCCACGATATTTGTGAGTTTCAGGTTCTTTTCAAGATTAGGCTTTTGATTATAGGCCTGGTTGCACTCAGGGCACCTCACTAGGCCTGTCTCTTTTGCCCAGGCTTCACTTATGCAACCTCTGCAGAAATTGTGCTTACATGGAAGCTGAACGGGTTCAACAAACACATGCAGACATATAGGACATATAAGCTCTTCTTCAAAACAGTTTTTCCAATTCTCCGCCATCTCCAGCTTGGCAGTGTAATGTGTATCACGGTTTACAAAAATCGAGTGGAGCACAGCCAATCAAATTTCTGTCTGCTCTTCTTTCAAAATAAGCTGGCAAACGAGGTATAAATCTCCTTTAATCACAATTTATGAAGAAAAGGAAAAAAATACAAATAAGATCTATTTATGTGCGAGTAACTTCACAGCGCATATTCCGTAAATTGTTCAAAATATACACATTCTCCTACAGAGGGGAAAAAAAGAGTTGATGTAATGGTGGTCACTAACCATAGATTAGAAATCTAGGAAGCCTTCCTTGAAATTAACCAAGCAACCAAATTCTTGAGGTGGTTTCCATAGAGAGTGATCCTGGATGGGGCTCTGAAAGAGACAGTTCAGTCTCACAGCTCGAATTCCAGCCTAGAGCGAGAAAAACCCTCCCACCTCTTCCTTGTTTCGCAAATAAGAGGAAAAAAGGCTTAGAAAAAAATAGCTTTTTACGTTCTATGCTGAATACAAAACAAATAATCCCCCTTTACCTTACACTCGGCCTATCTATGGACCGACCGATTTCATAGCAAGCCTGGTAGGAAAATAAAAATGCAAAATAAACTGGAGCAAAATAAGAGTTGGATTGTGGTCAGTGGATTAGGCTTTGCATGCCTTGATCAAACTGAAAAGGAATTTCTCAACAGCTAATCACAGCCCTCCCCCTTCAGTCTCCCTCCTCCTGACATGAAAGCTATTTCTGATTTTACATCCAATCTGCAAGGGCAGTGACAGTGGGGCCAATGAGGGAGACAGTCACAGAAAATTAACACATTTTGTTCTTAAAGAATGTCACCCTTACCATGAATATTCAAGTACTCTTGTTTCGAAACTTGAAGAACCCACCACGGAAATAAAAAATACAGGAAAAGAGGGTGAAATGCTATGCATTTAAATGATCATCTAAATCCAGGCGCCCCCTTACTATGCCCCCTCTATTTGTGGATTAATTCTGCTCGATCAAGGAAACTTCAATCCAATCTCCCAGCTGCTGGATCTTTTTGCATTATCACTAGATTCAAAAAACAGTTCCCTTCAGCCATCTTGTTTCTTAATCCCTTTAATAAAATATATCTATTTCCCTATCCCAATAATGTAAAAAGTATCTTTTCCTCTTGAATTGACAACCTCCCCCCCTTTAACTCCTTTCTTTAAAAAAGAAAAAAAGCCTTTTCAATTGCAAATCAAATGACCGGAGCTTTTCAAAATGTCAGAGACGGTATAAAAACGAGATCATAAATAAAAATATATTTCATATAAAATATTTACGTTAGCCGGAGCATGCCAACATTAAAAAATGCACAACGCCCTTCCTGATGCATGGACAGGATCAATATTGATTCTTTAGATTTTGGTAGATTCCTTCTTTTCAGCAGGTAGGTGTCAGGATTCCAGCAAAACGGAATTAATAAAATAAAATTAGCAAAAAAAATACTAATTCTCAGTCTTTAAGGTCCTTGTAATGTCAAGAGAGCAGAGCAGCATCTGTATTATTCCTGCATCCGAATGACGAGCAAAACAATCATTAGTCCCAGTTATTGTGAGCCCCTTGTTAGATTTTGAAAGGGAATCCACATCTGCTTCCTTGCTATTTAAATGCCCCCAGTCTGATTAGACAGAGCCCCCCCAGCCAGTACTGTACATGAATGCACCTTTTCTGTGTCCAGTGGAAGATGGCAGCTTCCTTGTAACAAGGCGATCAATTCTGCACACCCCTCTCAGATGCCAGGGATTTGTCGATGAGCCCCCCAGGCCAGGGGCAGATAGGATCCAGAGGAGGGGATCGAACCAGTGTCACTGCCTCGCCTGTCTGTGAAGAGAGCAGAGCAGCAGACTGCTTCCCAGCGAGCTCCCCCACTTCCTTGGCCCTTTCCTTGCACTGCGTCACAGCTTTATTTCTTCCTGCACAAAGACTCTGCAGCTCTGGAGCGCCCTCTGTCTTTACTTTCACTTCTTCTAAAGCAGCTGCTTTACTTATTTATAATTTCCTTTAAAGAAACAGTTTATTTAATTTCCTGCAATTTCTTGCAACAAAAATTTCACCGAATAAAACTGAGCTTGAATCCAGATTGAAGCCTCCCCGAAAAGTTTTAGTCGGGAAGATCTGTTTTCCAACATCTGTACAAAGAAAGAATGAGGGTATGTGCGCACTGCGCATTTGAAATACATACTTCATTACCGTAATACTTTTGCTTCTCAAAGATTCAGTGAATCAGAAGTAAATTGAGGATTTGTTACAACCTATAGAGGGCGCAGTGAGGCTTTCAGCTCTTTACCATAAGGACTTGTGATATGCAGTTGTTAGTAAGTGACATAAAAGGCAATCAAAAACACTACCACGCCTTAAATGGTGGACTTCCATAAGGACGAGATGATTCCCCTTCTCATACAATCATTGCCTCCACCAGTCAAGCCAATATCGCTCTGCTCTACACTGATGAGGGAGCAAATACCCCGAAACGCGTATGTAGATGAGCAATATTGGCTTGACAATTATTCCTTTTGCTTTCTCAAAGATTCAGTGAATCAGAAGTTAATTGAGGATTTGTTACAACCTATAGAGGGCGCAGAGTAGTTAGTCTATCCAGCTCCTTTCCCATAATGCTCGTAATACGTAACTGAATTTACGTCTAAATCCGTATTTAGCATTTGTTCCCAATCAGTTTGATTGATTTTCAATGTAAAAATTATGTACCATTGTTCACAACAAATAGGCCACATGTATTGTTATTGAAAACTGATTTGGTCTATAACTCTTGTTGCCAATAGCATAAACAATCAGAGACCCCTCTCATTTTTCCAGAGCACTATATTGAAATGAAAAGGGGCACTCTGATTAGTTGCTATAGGCAACCAAGTGAGTTTTAGACCAAGACAGTTTTCATACATGTGGCCTAATATGTTTTTTACATACGTAATTGTATTGTGTTTTTCGGATGCATACAAAGAAGTGACATGTCAATTCTAGATCCATCATATGCGTGAAAAATCCCTATAAGAAACAATGGTGCAGCAAAGTGTGTAAATCCCAGCAAAATGCATCATCCAATGGCAGAAGTGTAAGTAAAATCATTAATATTTATTCATAAATGTTAAAGGCTCGGCAGATGCATAATCCTATATGCTGTAGCAAAAGAGCCACACTGACGCGTTTCGGCGTAAAACGAATAAGAAGGTGTCTTATGCTGAAACACGTCAGTGTGGCTCTTTTGCTACAGCATATTGGATTATGCATCTGCTGAGCTTTTAAAATGTATGAATAATTATAAATGATTGTTATATACTTTTTTTTTTTAAAAACTCGGGGACCCTTTATGCTAATGATGAATGCGTGTTGCTGGGATATACACATTTTTGCTTGCAATCTTGCGGGACTAATTGGAGTTTGACGTTCTTCCCGTGCACCGCACCTTCCGGCAAACTTCAGAGTGAACTAACCCGGACTTGGCGAGCTGACCTCTGTATAGGAAACAATGGGGTGTGTTTTTGGAGGCTAAAAAACGTATCCAAATACATATCACACTTTCTGGTACGTACTTAAATGTGTTAACGCATTTAAAATATGCATTGGGCCCAAATTTGGTTCCAAGTTTTTATAGATTAATTTAAAAAAAACAGTGAAATACGCATCTAAAAACATATCTAAATATGCATCAAATACGCATTACAGATGTGTTTTTGGATATGTTTTTTGGATGTAGATTTCGGCCTGATTTTAATATGTTAATTTCCATATTTAGAACATTTTTCAAACACGCCGTGTGAACCTACCCTAAGGCCTGCTTCTCATCTGCATCGAAGGTTCAGTTCGGAACCTCTGTCACAGAGGTGCAAATAAACCCATTTCACAGCTGGCATTAACGGTGCCGACAGACCCCAGCGTCTACAATGTGTCTATTAGGTTTTGGCCATGGGGTCCATAATTTATTACTAACCGAACTTGTGACGGCATTCCAAAGCTGATGTGAACCAGGCCTAAGGAGAGACTGTAAGTACAGAGCCTGGTTCATGTCTACATTTGGATGGATTATGGCTACAAACTGATTGCTATTCATTTGCTTCCATTTTAAGATCTGTTTAACAGATCCGCTAAGGGCTTGTCCCCACGGCAAGGGTTTTTGGACGGTTTTACAGACGGTTTTTGGTTTTGAAAAACGTCTGCCATTCTTTAGAATAGACCTCTATGGAAAATTGTTTTATTAGAGCGCTGGTGGTCCGAAAAAGACTGAACATTTTCATTCTTCCGCCCGGTTTACGGGCGGAATATAAACATCTCAATACGAGGGGAGAGGGCTTTTCTCCGCAAACAGTGGAGAAAAGTTGCCCCCCTGGTGGCCATGTGCATGGCCGCAAAACAAAGCAAATACCGCTATGCCGTGGGGACATACCCTAATTATTCTGCTTACGCGCAGGTACATTTTAGACGTTGAAAAAGTAAAACAGATCTGCTTTTTAACTGAAATTGATTAACAAATGCAAACAAAAATAAAATTATCAGTGTTTTGATGGCTCTGTATAACAGATCAGTTAAAAAAAAAACAGAAGACTGCACTTCAATTTGCAACAGTTATCGGCACATATATGAAAACTGTCTAGGTCTAAGACTCTCTTTGTTGTCCATAGCAACCAATCAGAGCTCCCCTCTCATTTTTCCAGAGCACTTAGGATAATGAAAAGGGGGAACTCTGATTGGTTGCTATGGGCAACAAAGTGAATTTTAGACCTAGACAGTTTTCATACATGTGGCCTTTAATGTCTGTTTATTGGTATAGATCTGTTACATCCGTTTGAACTGAAAGCCAAAACAAAGATGTGAATTAGGCCTTAGGCTGTGTCCACACAGTATAGAAAAACGATCGTATTTTCAACAGTTTTAGGATTCTACGATCATTCAGCCAGCCCATAGACTTTAATAGAAAAAAATAACCTGTAGTCTACAAAGTTCATTTTTTTCCGATTGTTTTCTGGCACTGGCGGTTCTAGGAATATGTTGTAAAAACCGTCGGCGCCTGGTGTCTTTCCGTCGGTCTCCCATACATTCAATTGTACGGCCAACGGAAAAAAGGTAAAACAGTCTGCATTTTTCACGCAAAACGTGACAAAAATCACGGTCGTGCATCGGACAAAAAACGACTAGTGTCGACTATTGGACGTTTTTTGTACAATACTGTGTGGATCCAGCCTTAGACTGCCTGGGTAAATAGGGTGTGAGGAGCCTGTATCAAGGATCTATAGGTAAAGGAACCTGATTTTAATTTGAAAAATGTCAATATATCTGATTCTCGGAAAGCTGGAAGACAACCATGTGCAGCCACTGTCTAGTGGATCTATCTGCCCATAACGGGTACATTACAGGTCTCTAGAGGTGTGTGCACTTATCTGCATGCTATGTAGGTAAAGTGCTGTATACTGTATGATCAAATATGGTAGACATAGCTGTAGAAAGTGGACTATACATCTGCATCTGATAATGCTGGGTGACAACCAGGGCACGGGGACGCGGGAGGCCTAGGTAGGCGACCGCCTAGGGCGCTACCTCGCCTTAATCCCTAAGGGGCGCCGTTAGGGCTCCAGACCCTCCAGCCGGGCTCCAGGGGACGCTGCCGTGGGCTGAAGCGCGGCGGTCTCTGTGACTGGCTTCTGCGGAGTAGAGAGCAAGCGGGCTCCCTCTGGCCCCGCGACAGTGTCGGCCCGCTCCCCGGAGGATCGCAGGATCCTCCGGTTTGAGCTGCAGGGCCGACACAGCGGGGACCGGAGGGTCTCAACAAGCGCTGAGGACCGCCGCGGCACCCGTGCGCCTCAGCCGGCAGCGTCGCTAATGACGTGATGTCATCGTGACGACTGCCTCTCTCGGGCGCACAGCGCGTCACAGGCGTGCGACCGAGGATGCTGAAGGACGCGAGCGCGCGGACCTGAAAGAGGACAGAGGAGGAGAGCGCGGCGCCCGGGGAATTGGGTAAGTTTTAATGTTGTTGTTTTTAAGTGCCTGCCTGTGGGCCCCTATTTTCTGCCTGTGGCCCCCATATGACTGACTGTGGCCCACCTATCATTCTGCCTGTGGTCCCCTATATTCCCGCCTGCGGCAAACCTATAATGCCTGCCTGCGGCCCCCACCCCATAATGCCTGCCTGCGGCCCCTATATTGCCTGCTGTGGACACCTATATCCTGCCTGCGGCCCCCATATTGCCTGCCTGCGCCCCTTATAATGCCTGCCTGTGGCCCCCTAAATCATGCATGCGGCCCCCATAATGCCTGACTGCGGCCCCCATAATGCCTGCCTGGGGCCCCTCTATATCCTGCTTGCGGCCCCCATAATGCCATGCCTTGCGGCCCCCATAATTAATGCCCTATCTGCGGCCCCCTATAATGCCTGCCCTGGCGGCTCCGCCCCCTTAATGCATGCCTGCTGCCCCCTTAATGCCTGCCTGCGGGCCCCATAATGCCCTGCCTGCGGCCACCAATAATGCCTGCCTGCGGCCCCCATTAATGCCTGCCTGCGGCCCCCACCCCATTAATGCACTGCCTGCGGCCACTATAAATGCTGCATGTGGCCCCATCATGCCTGACTGTGGCCCCCATAAAGGCCTGCCTGTGGCCCCTATATCCTGCCTGCGGGCCCTTTTATTACCTTGCCTGCGGCCCCTATATAATGCCGTGCATGGTGCACCCCCCTATATGCCTGCCTGGTGCCCCCATAAGCCTGCGCTGAGCCCCCATACGCATGTCTGTGGTCCCCATACGGGCTCCTGAGCCCCCATACACGGGCTGCCTTGTGGCCCTATATGCTGCCTAGTGGCCCAGTACGCCTGCCTGTGGGCCCCCATACGCCTGCCTGTGCCCATATATGCCTGCATGTGCCCCCATCACGCATGCCTGTGGCCCATACACCCGCCAGCTGCTGACCCCCCATACACCTGCTGTGGGCCCACCATACGCACTGCTTGTGGCACATCGACTGCCTGAGGTCCCATACGCCTGCCTTGAGGTCCCTTACGCCCTGCCCTGTGGCCCCCTTACGCCTGCCTGTGGCACCACCATACGGCCTGACTGAGCCCCTGTACATTTTTACTATATTAGAAATTGAAGGTGCCTGTGGCCCTTTTGCCTGCCTGTGCCCCAATACGCTGACTGTGGCCCCTATATTCCGAATGCGGCCCCTACTAATGGCCTGCTGGTGGCCCATTAATGCCTGCTGCGGCCCCCCTGATAATGACTGCCTGTCGGCCCCACCTATTTCCTGCACAGCGGCCCCAATAATGCCTGCCTGCGGACCCCATAATGCCTGGCCTGCAGGCCCACATAATGCCTGCCTGGGCCCCTATAATGCTGCCTGTGGCCCCATATATCCTGCTGGCGGCCACCATTAATGCCTCGCCTGCGGCCCCCTATAATATGCATGCCTGCGGCCCCATTATGCCTGCCATCAGCCCCATTAATGCCTGCATGACGGACCCCATTAATGGCCTCCTGCCTGCGGCCCCCTATGTTGCCTGCCTGCGGCCCCATATTGCATTGCCTGACGATCCCTATAATGCTGCCTGCGGCGCCCATAATGCGTGCGTGCGGCCACCGCTAATGCCTGCCTGTGGCCCCCATTCGCCTGCCTGTGGCCCCCATACGCCTGCTGGTGCCCCCTATATACTGCCTGCGGAGTCCCCCTATATATAATACCTGCCTGCGGCCCCCTATATGCCGGCCTGGTGCCCCTTCATATGGCCTGCCTAGAGAGCCCCATACGCTCTGTATGTGGTCCACACATACGCTGCCTGAGCCCCCATACGGCTGCCTGTGGCCCCTATATGCCTGCTCTGTGGCCCCGTTCGACTGCCTGGTGGCCACTATAAGCCTGCCTGGTGGCCCCATACGCCTGCCTGTAGCCCCATACGCCGGCCTGTAGCCCCCATAGCCTGCTTGTGGCCCCCATACGCCTGCCTGAGGTCCCATTACGCCTGCCTGTGGCCCCCATACGCCGCTGTTGCCCATACGCTGCTGAGACCCGGTACGGCTGCCTGTGGCCCTATTATGCTGCCTGTGGCACCATACGCCTGCTTTGGCCCCCATAAGGCCTGCCTGTGGACCCCTATACGCTGCCTGTGGCCCCCATTCGCTGCCTGAGCCCCATACGCCTGCTGTAGAGAAAAACCCCCCATACGGCCTTGCCTGAACCCCTAGCTATATATTTGCCTGAGCCCCTTAGCTATTTATACCTGCCTGAGTGCCCCTACTATTTATATACATTTCATGGTCTAAGAGGGGACAATATTCTATATACCTGCCTGATGAGAGGGCATATCTAGTATACCTGTCTGAATAAGGGGACTTATATACCTATAATTAAGGGACTTACTGGAAATGTGGGAATCTATAGATATTTGTTGTCCAAATCTCAGGGAAAGTCTTGCGGGAGCCATTGGGCATGAAGGTTGTGAGAGGATGGAGGAAGAAAAGGGAAAGGTGGAATCGTCGCTGATCAGAAAAAAGACGTCTCTCGTTGAGTCACTAAAATGTAACTGCAGTGTAATCACTTTATCTCTGCAGAGCATCTACATACAGCTAGTTATCTACCACTATATGGTCACTGTATGGCGGTTGGTAATTTGTCTTAGAGCTGTGTATACAGATGATAGTCCCATGTGGGGGGTTGCGTTCGGTCAGGGTTGGCAGAATATTGAGCCTTAAGTAGTAATAGTTTGGGTATTGGTTTTGTAGGAGCTGTTTTTTTTTAGTAAACCAATCATTCGTCTGGTAGATTTGCTCCATGTATAGGTGGATAATTTAGTGACTGATATTTAGGGTATTACATGTCATACGGAGGGGAGCGATTTTGAAAATGCAAATTTGTCAGGGCTGTTAATTTTCATTGTTGCAGTGACTGCTGGAGGAGATGGACGGGGAGCTATAGTGGAATGTGCAGAAATATTAGTGGACAGGACCTGGCGCAGGGGGAGAGAATTGGTGTAAGTTTTGTGTGTGGAGGGGGGGGGGGGGTATTTTTTGAGAGCGAGGGGGGGGGGGCCATTGGCATGTACTCGCCTAGGGCACCAAATGCCTTGTCCCGGCCCTGGTGACAACCATATGCCCAGCTCTGAGGTGTAGTTAGAAAATGGCCCCACCTCCACATTTTAGAAAAGAGGGGAAAGGATCAGTCATTATCTGTTGGATAAATCCAATTAATAATGACCTGAATACTTAGTCCTTATTCACATCTGCATCAGAGGTTCCATTCTGAATATCTTTCGCAGATGTGAAATTGTACAGCGTCGCCCGATGGAATCCATTGACTACAATGGGTCGGTCTGGTTTCTGCCTCTAAAGAAATAGTGCAACTTGCTGTGCTATCTTTTCTATCATTCCCATTGTGATGAAGGTACACTTAGGGGGTCTGGTCTGAGGTCTGTAATTTATGTTGATCTGGTCTTGGATCTAATAATATTTTAGTGAATCTGAATACATTTTGGTGTCTGATCTTGTTTCTTAGCTGTGTTCTGATTAAGAAGTCTGAATAATATTTGGCCTCTAGTCTAGGGTCTAAATTTATTTCGGAGTCTGATCTGGTTTGGGGGTTGGGTAGAGCAGTACTATTGATTCTATTAATGTGTATAATCTTGCAGCACTATTTATGTGTTGCTGGCAATCCAGATTGTAACTTGCAGCTCTTCTTCTGAAAATAGGAACCCATTTTAATAACTTCATTTTATAACAGTTTGGTATTACCAATTCTAAAATGTGTTTTGGGGAAGATGCCACAATGTAGATTTACCTCAGGTTAAAAAAGATCTGGTTACAGATTTGGCACAGCCTGCAACAAATATGGAGTAGCTGTAGTGGGAAGGGGGTTATATACAATTTCTTCTGGGAAAGTGGGGTCAGCTTCCATTCTAAATGATAATTGGGCCACCAAGCTTGAGCACAGTCAATTCACAATATTATGACCACCCGCTAATAGCCAGAGTAACCACCATGTGCAGCACGGAAAGCAGTTAGGTAGGTGGGGAGTGATTCAATAAGGACCTGGTAAGTTGATACAAGTATCTGTAGCCATGCTGACTGCATCCCGCAACTGGATGGTGCATAATTAAGAAGGAACACAACCATCAAGGTGGTCCCACATATGCTTAGTTGAGTCTGGGGAATTAGAGGGCCAGGATAGTACTTGAAAGTCTTAGCCAAGCTCTTCCAAACAATTATGTGGAGAAAGTAAACTGCTCGCCTATCTGGCAGACAATCCCTGTGGGTGGGGCACGGACTTGCTGAAAGGATGTGCAATATTTGTATTGCCAAAATGTAAATCCAGCACCGAAAAATATATGCATTTATTCACATTTATTTCATATCATTAAGAGTTCCATAGACCAACATGCACACATGATAGCTCTTCATAATAGTAAGGCCTCGTTCACACGGCTTATTTCGCCGCGTATTTGCCGACGGATTGACGATCGTCAATCCGTCGGCAAATCCGGCCGAAATAAGTCACAGCCTATTTTCTATTGATTTCAATAGAAAATACGGCTCGTCGTTCACACGACGCGTCATTCCGTCCGGATTGCCGCCGGGATTGACGACGGCAAACCGGCGGAAAAAACAATTCACATGTCAATTATTTCCGGGCGGATTCACCACCTACAATGATTTTAGATGGTGGGAAACCGTCGGGAAATCATTACAAATACGTGCCACACTTAGTGGCACTTATTTGCAATGATTTTCAACTGATTTCAGAACGTATTTACATCGGAAATCCGTTGTAAATACGTTCTGAAATAAGCCGTGTGAACGAGGCCAAAGTGTCAGAAAATTCTAGCTATATGACATATCACATTGTATCTGCACTAGGGAAGACAATCAGCATGTATAGGTGTATGTGATCTGCAAGAATAGATTCAGGACCAAATCAGCTATGTGTATCTTCAACATGGCTGAGTAGCCCAGAGAATGCCACAAAAATATTCCCTTAGACCATAA